>PVJH01025448.1:0-11788 GCA_004026705.1 Nesogale talazaci
ACACTATATGGGGGAAGTCAGCACACCGAGACCAAGGCAGACGAAGCCAGCGAGAAGTAATAAGAAGAGCAGTTATAATGGCGGCAATAGCATGGGTACGGGGCCTCAAGCTCAATGGGCACTACCCAGTTCATAAAGTCAACCTGTGAGTAGTGTCTGGGGTGTCAAGAGCTTGCAAGTGAGGTGTGCAGATGGTGCCCGGCTATCAGAAAGAATACTGCCTGAGCTCTTAAAGGCTTCAAACAAGCAGCCATCTGCATGATTGCAGGAAGCCAGGAGGTGGGTCTTCAAGTCTCGGTCGGTCAACTGCTTATTCCTCCAGCTTGGTACCTTGCTCCTACCTCATGCCAGTGGTCCTCCAATCAAGTCGCCTTCTGTTTCAACACCAGAGGATAAGCCTCCGCCTGTGCAGGGAAGACACAATGGCATTGGCATAGCGAGTAAAAACAAATGAGTCTCTCTCATGGTGCCCCGGGTGTGTCAGACTTGAGCTCTGTTCTGTACAGTTTTCGATGGCTGAGTGTTCAGAAGTTTTCTAGGCATTTCTTGTGAGTTGCCTCTGAGTGCACTTGAACTTCTGGACATTTAATTGAGGGAGCTGGGTTTGCTAGACCAGCGAGCTAGAACTAGGGGCCTTTAGGTTGAGTTTATGTGGCGGCACATCCCTTTTAGGCATTTATCATTGCTGCTGTTGTTAAATGACATCAAGTTGATTTTGACTCACATGGACCCAATACATTATAGCAAGAAAGACGGCTCAGTCCTCCTCCGTCCTCACCATTGCATGTTGGAGCCCATTGTGGCCATGATGCCAATCCATCCTGCGGAAAGGCTGCCTCTTTTTTGCTATCCCTCTATTGTGCCAAGCATGATGTCCTTCTCCAGAGACTGGACTCTCCTGGAAAGTGTCCAGAGTATGTAAGATAAAGAATCGCTGACCTCACTCCCAAGGAACATTCAGGTTGTACTTCTTCCAAGACAGATGTTCTTTTGGAAGTCCATGGAATGTTCAATATTCTTTGCCAGCTCTATAATTTAACAGCATAATTTCTTCTTCAGTCTTCCTTACTCAGTGTCCAATTTCACATCCCTATGAGGTGATTGAAAAGATTATGGTTTGGGACAGGCAAACCTTAGTGACATCCTGGCTCTTCAACATATTAAAGAGGGCTTGGGCAGCTGCCCTATATGAGTTTTGTACTACTTTCCAATCAGGACAAATACCAAGCTAAAAGGTTGGGGGTCAAACAGAGATCTCCCTGCCGGCCCCAAAGAGAAAAATCGGTCCTGGCTGCACAACTGTAACCTGAACCTTTCTCACCTGCATGGTAACCTCTTCACTGTTCTAAGAAACCCCATCATCATGAGCATGGTCCATGAGTTCCAGGAAACCACTGCAGGGAGTTTGTAGAACCTTGCACAAAACAGAACCTCATGATGTAGTAACTCATGCACTGGCCTCCCAACCGAAAGATCAGCAGTTCAAAACCATCCGCCACTTCTCAGGAAAAAGATGAGGCTTTCTACTCTCACAGAGTGACCCCAGTTCTGTCCTGTCTGGTAGAGCTGTTCTCAATCTCATGTGACTGGATGGCAGTGAGAGAGTTAGGGAGTAAGCGCTGTGGGAGACAGGGAAGTCACGACTCTGTGGTGTGTGTGTGTGTGTGTGTGTGTGTGTGTGTGTGTTTACTGGTTAATGTCATCCAGGCCTCTACTATCTGTTCAACTTTCAGCATCCAGGGCTAGTCATTTAACTCTTTTTTTTTTTTCACAAAGACTCCGTTTCCCACGTATCTCACTGTATCCTCACCCCATTCTCTCCGTCCTTGGTCCGTCACAGAGGTCCCTCTAGGGCTGTTGCAACATGTTTGTGAAGGGATGAGAGGTGAAGGTGGGTGGTTGACCTGTCATATTTTAGGCAAACCCTCCCCTAGGTGTTTCCCATTCATTCAGGAATGGTGTCCTGTTTGGCTGCTTCGCTCTGTGATTTGAAATGCTTCTGTGACTTGGCTGAGCTACATTGCATTTTTTTCTGTGTTCCTTTACCCCCTTGTTCATCATAACCTCTCGAAGGGCTCGGTCTCAAGTCCGCTCTTCTCAGAATGTATTTTAGCACATTCTTGTCAAAAGCACCACCGACGGAGGGAATTTGATCGCTTGTGCACAGATTTCTTCCCTCTGTGGCTGAAACTCACAAAGAATCAATAAAACAGAAGTTCACAGGAAGATGTGAAGCAAAGGAACCTGGTATTTGGCAGGCAGAAATGATGAAAGGTACCGGAAACGCTTCATTATCCAGACGTTCGTCTATATAATTTCCTAAGCCTTTAATTTTAGAAAGAGCCTCTGTTCCACATGTCAAAGCACCTTTTAATAAGATGGCATCAAGTCAGACTCTCAAGGAGTACTTTTCAAATGTGGTAATTATCAGTGTATCTAAACTGTGAGATTTTTTTTTCATTGTATACTTTTTTTTCGGAGCAGTAATTAATTTTAAATTTTTTCCTAAGTTTTATTGGCATATAGTTCACATACCATATAGTCACAAGTAATTACTTTTTAAAAGCATGGTAATAGAAGATTTTTTTAAAAGAAAAACAATGCTATATTTGTAATTGTAGAGATCTCTTCATTCACTCCACCTAGAGATCATTTCACTCACTGCTCTCCTCTTGTCTCTCTCTTCGGCAATGGTGAGGCAGATTCCTTTCCCTCGGGGAAGAGAAATCCATGGTCTGTTGCCTTTTCCAATACCGAAAATGTTGGAGAGCTGAGTGGCAAAGCTATTGCGATTGGTGTCTTTCCCATGAACCACATCAAAAGAACCAGGGTGTTTCTGTCTATCAGTGATCACACCCATTCTTCCCAGGTTAGCACCTCTGGTCACCACACACATGGTGCCTGTGTCAAACTTGATGAAACCAGTAATCTTTCCGGTCTCCAAAGCCATCTGAACGGCGTCATTCACCCTGGTGAGAGGATCAGGATGGCGGATGGTGCGAGCATCGTGGGTCACCAGATGAGGGATGCCTTTTGTGCCCACGAAGATCTTTCTTACTCTGCACAATTTGTACTTCGTCTCCTCAGATGTAACACAATGAACAGCAAAGCAACCTTTAGTATCACAAATCAGACGGAAATTCTCTCTGGTCTTGTCAATGCCAATGACATCCATGAAACCAGCAGGGTAGGTAAATCCATCCGGACCTTGCCACCTATCTTAATGAAATGCTGCATGCAATTTTTTTTAACTTCATCTCCAGTCAGAGCATACTTAAGTCTATTTCTTAAGAAAATGATCAGCAGGGGACATTCTCTCAGCTTGTGGGGACCAGTGGATGGACAAGGAACAAACACCCCTGTGAGTCTGTCCAGCATCCAATGCCAGTCAAGGGACGTTTTGTCAAATAAAACCTGAAACAAATTAATAGTAATAATTCTAAATGGTTTTACACAGCAGAATTTAAATCAAAGACTTCCTCTAATTGTTAGGTACCATCTAGTCAGCTCTAAGCCGTAGTGACCTAAACGCAATTGAATGAAACACAATTCAGTCCTGTGCCAGCCTCACAGCTGTTCCTAAGCCTGAGCTGAGGTGTATTGCTGGAGCCACGGTAACTATCCATCTCCTGAGGGCCCATTTCTTCCTTCCTGCTCCTCTACCTTAGCAACCATGATGTCCTGGTCCAGGGACTGGTCTCTTCTGACAGCATGTCAAAAATACGTTAAGTTGCTTCTAAGGAACGCTCTGGCTGTACTTCTTTCAAGACTGATTGGTTTGCCTTTTTAAAAGTCCAGAATACTTTCAATGTTCTTAGCCAGAACCACGATTCAAATGCATGGATGCTTCTTCATCTTGCTTATTCAATGTCCAACTGACGCAATTGAAAAGTGGGTCAGACATAACTTAGATCTCAAAGTGACATCTTTACTCGTCAATACTTTAAAGAGGTCATGTGCAGGAGATTTACCTAAGGCCACTCATCTTCTCAACTCTTACTGCTGCTTCCATGAGCACTGATTGTGGATCCAAGCAAGACAAAATCCTAGAAACTGCAACCTTCTCTCCATGTATCCTGATGGTACCTATGGGTCCAGTCGTGAGGACTTGGGTCTTCTTTACATGGAGCTGTAATCCACACCGAAGGCTGCATTCCTTGATCTTCATCAGCAGTGCTGAAAATCCTTCTCACTTTCAGCAAGCAAGGCTGTGCCTCTCATACCCATGTATATGTCCTTTGTGCTGCAATATCACTCTGGTCTTTTATGAACAACCAAGTGTGTCTTAGTCATCTCAATTGATAGAATAGGTTCCTGGATGGTCTGATAATGGCCAAAGTGTATCAGGAGGGTCAGGGGTCAACTGTGTAGAAATTAACAATACATTTATATGTATGACAAAGGTCAGTGATATATCAGCATGTTACAGGACAAAGATCAGGGCATTAAATCTTCCTACAAAGAAGGGGATGTGAGAGCCATCAACAATAATCATAACAATAATTCTACTATTTGTAGAAAAGATGCAGGGGAAAAGACCTTAAATCATTGAAGAAAGAAAATGGAACTAGGAAAAAATTTAATAAACATTCATATTATAACATTAGAGATCTTAATTTATTTCTTGAGTTAGACACAATTCTACTCCAATGAATTTAAGACTGGCTGATCTTAAAGTCCCTGAGTGAAGTCTGATTCACAGCGACCCTACAAGAAGGAGTAGAATTCCCTTCTGGGTCTCCAAACCTGTAAATCTTTATGGGAGCAGGAAGCCTCATCTTTCACCAGTGGAACGGCTGGTGGGTTCAAATCGCTGACCTTGTGCTTAGTAGCCCAACTTTTAATGCACTTCACCACCAGGGACTCCAAACTGAAGACCAAGCCCACTGCCGTGGAGTCCGTTCCAACTCAGAGGGACCCACCGGATAGGGTGGAGCTGCCCTGTGGGTGTCCGAGAGTGACCATCTTCACGGGGAGGAAGCCTCGTCCGTCTTCTGTGGAGCGAGCAGTGCTTCAGACTACTCACCTTTCAGTTAGCAGTTCAGTATGAAAGTATTATGCCCACAAGGCTCCTCACCAGGGGCTGTCCACCTGAATTCATGATCTTTAGTTACTTTTTTCATGGATATCTCCTTTTATCGCCCTTGACAGCCAATGATGGGGATTGCAAGTGGTGCGGTGGTCGAAGCTGCATGATACCAAACCGGTTAACAAGCCTTTTCTCTTCTTTTTTTAATCCTTTTATTGTGGCTCATACAACTCTTATCACAATCCATACATAAGTCCATTGTGTGTCAAGCACATCTGTACATCCGCTGCCCTCATCATTCTCATAACTTTTGCTTTCGATCTAAGCCTTTGGCATCCGCTCCTCATTTTTCCCCTCCCTCCCTACATCTTCCCCTCTCATAAACCCTTGATAATTTATAAATTGTTATTACTTTCTCATATCTTACACCGTCCGATGTCTTTCTTCACCCACTTTCCCAGTGTCCATAACTCAAAGAGGAAGTTATATGTGGATCATTATAATCAATTCCCACTTTCTACCCCAACTTCCCTCCACCCTCCAGTATCTCTACTCTCACCACTAGTCCTGAAGAGATCATCTGTCCTGGATTTTCTATATTTCCAGCTCCTATCTGTGCCAGTGTATATCCTCTGGTCTAGCTGGATTTCGTGTATGTGTGTGTATATATACATGTATATATGTGTATGTGTATGCATACACACATATATACACATATATATCTTTTTATAGTACTTTTTTGTTCTCTTTTCTAATATTGCTTACTTCAGAAAACACAAACTAAACTCCATATCAGGGCCAGGGGAGTTAGGGATAAAAGAGATAAGAATCAGGTATATGAAAATAAGTTTGATGGAAAAGAAAACCCCACTGCATCAGGCAGCTTCATTGAAAGAAGAACTTACTCGGTGGCTGTTCAGACATAGAAGGTTCTGTGGGATCTGGTTTAGGATTCAGTTATAGTCCAGAAGTAGGAATTACATGGTGCCCAGAAGGAAAACACTACCACGGACTCGATAGCAGTGAGTTTTGGGAAGGAAAGAAAAATGGAAAGAAAAAGCTGGTTAAGGGAATAGCCACCAGTCTTGGTATTAAATTTTTCACCATCAGAAGAACTGGGGGAGGGGGAGTGTCAAATGCTAGCAATAATTAAAGCAAGTAACTAGCCAATGGGATGAATTTACTTAAGGAAATCAGCACATCTAATAGATATTGAAACTTCTCTAGTTAAGTAGAACTATTAAACTCCATCTGGTCTTCTGTCAAGTTGACTGTTGGTGTACTTTGGTTTTATGGCTGGTAATAGTTTTATGGCTGGTCTATTAGCACTTTATTTATTCTCTCTTACATCAGCTTTGAAACGGGGGTGCTAGGGAATGGGAGGAAACCATTTATTTTTCCCTGTTAAATTTAAAGTGTAATATGTCTAGTTTTTTAGGGGGAGGGTTTGTATAGGATTTGTAGCTTATGTATGTAAATTTTCATTTTATCTTTGTGAGTATAAAGGAACCAATATTTACTGAAGAACATCTCGTATGACTCAGAGGCGTTCTGGTAGCATAGTGGGTTATGAGTTGGACTGCTACCCCAAAGGTCAACCGTTCAAAACCACCAGCTGATTGTTGGGAGAAAGATGAGGGTTTTGACTCCCACAAAGACATACAGTCTCAGAAACTCACGGAGGCTTGCTACGGAACCGACTCGGGGACTCGGAGAGGTTCATAACGATCCGAGCCATAGTAATATAAGACTGGCCTATGTGTTGGGCACAAAGTCAGAATAAAAGAACTGAGGTTTTAGTCAGGAAGGTGGATAATATTAAAAATGAAATTTGTAAAGTCATGGTGGACTGTGATAAACGATTTGAAAAGAAATATAGCAGTATGAAAGTGAAGATGTAAGAGATGATGAAGAGAAAGTTGGATATTACATTCATAGCAAATTCCTCCACCTACAGAAAACTGATTTTTGACAAAGGGCCAAAATGCATCAAACAGGGAGGAACTCATCTCTTCAACAAATGGTGTTGGCAAAATTTGATTTCCAATGGCCCAAATCACTCCTACAAAAACAAACTCAAACTGGATGACAGACCTAAGTGAACTCGAGAGGAAGTAAAGACCTAAAATGTAAAACTTAAAGCTATAAAAATCATCAAAGAAAAAATGGGGGCAAATTTAAGGACCCTAAATCATGGGGCATAAACATACTATCAAGTACAATGAAAAACATATGCAGCAGAAGATGAAATACATGACTGGGGCCTCCTGAATTCAAATACTGTGTGCATCAAAAGACTTCATCTTATAGTACACAACAAAGAAAACCTGAGAATGAGGGCTCTAAACAAAAAGGAATCTCCTTTTTTTATTATTATTTAAAGGTTTTATATAAGCTTCCCACATGTCCGGACTTTGTCTTGCATGCTGATGAAAACAACACAATTGAAGCTTGGAGAGTTCAGATTAGCTTGCTGACCCCCCGTAGAAAAGCAGGCTGCTGGAAGTTACCATTTAAGGTACCTCAGAAAAAGTTGGGGATAAAATGAAATCGATTTATACAATGAAAAAAAAAGACTTCATCAAAAGAGAACAAACCATAGACATGGAGAAATTGGGGGGGGGGGGGAGAGTGACATATCCTACAAAAAGACCGATCTCTAGAATCTATAGACAGCTACAATGCCTCAACAAGGAAAATAAATGAACAATGAATAATCGAATTTTTAAATGGACAGAGGACATAAACAGTTCACCAAAGAAGCCATCCAAGCGGCCAACAAATACTAAGAGATGCTCAAAATCACTAGCCATTCAAGAGATGCAAATCAACACAACCTGAGGTCCCCCGACCCCAGCCTTGACCGCCCAATTCCACACAGGAGAGAACAGCCGAGAGGGCTTGGTGAGAGTGGGAGCCTCAGACCTTGCTGGTGAGACTGGGGCATTGGGCACAGCCAGAGAACAGCTGCGAGAATGACGCCGGGCCAGGCAGCTTTCCTTCCGTGGTACAGAGAGAGGGTTGCGGCCAGCTGGAACCGCCTCGGTGCCACCTAACAGCAAAAACAAGAACATTGTTTGGTTTTAAGACAACCTCGGGGATGTTTTGGGTTGAAGGTTTAACGATTGTCTCAAGGCAATAGTTTCAGAGGTCCATCCAAAAATTCTGGATTCCACGAGAATCTGAAATCGAGATTCCTCCTTATTTTGCTACTGGCAACCGTGGTGGCATCATAGAACTTGTGGTGGAGACATGAAAGACACATGCAGTTCTCTCCTCTTTCCCAGGAGCACGGCCACACTACTGCCACCAGCCCCCTCGGAGGGAAGTGTGCTCGTGTTCAGTAAATGCATGAGCCTCAAAGCACATGTAAGCTACAAATCTGTAGTCCTTAAATATACGATACTACATTCTACTGTTACCAGAATTCTCAAAACACAATAGCTAACATGATAATAAATGGAGAAAAGGTGGAAGTTGTCAAGGATTTCATCTTGCTTGGATCCACAGTTAATGCACAGGGAAATAGCAGTCCAGAGAGCAAAAGACAGGCTGAGCCCCGGTGGCGTAGTGGTTGTGCGTGGGACTGCGGCCCACTGGGTTGGAGGTTCAAATCCAGTAGCAAGGCTGGGCCTCCTACTCCCACCACCAGAGGACAGCGAGGGCCTTCTCCTCCCCCAAAAAAGAGAGCAAATGGCACATTCCATTGAGTAAATCTGCATTTTTTCCTTTTTTTTTTTTTACCCTAACTCTAGTAAATCTGCTTTAAAGACCTCTCTTAAAAAAAAAAAAAATTAAAGACTTCTTTAAAGTGTTGAAAAGCTAAGGTGTTATTTTCAGGATGAAGATGTGAGATGTGCCTGACGCAAGCCATAGTACTTTCCATTGTCTCATATGCATGGAAAAGTTGGATATAATATATATATATATATATATATATATACACACACACACACACACACACACACAGAAGACTGTGTTAGCCTGGGTTGATTGGAGAAACAAATCCAGTGGCACTCATATACATTGTATGTATAAGAAAGAACTTTATATCAAGAAAGCACCCCAGCCCAGTTCTAGTCAGGTCCATAAGTCTGGTCTGAGTCCATGAGGCCCTCTTCAGACTCACAGAGCCTCATGCAATGACACAGCGTACAGCAGACCACAGGCCGAGGGGCAGAGAATTGTGTAAATGTAGCAGGACTCCAGAAGCTCCCAGGATGACCAGCAAGCAGGAAAGGAAAAGCAGTGAGAAGGAAGTTCTCTGGCCCTCCTTTCGAGAAGGCCATGCCCACAAGAAGGTACTATCAGGCTTAACCTGAGGAACAGGTTGGATACCACGCCTACACTTAAATACATCTTCAAGTTGACGTAAACTTCTCTATCACAAAGCCCAAAGAAGAATCGATGCATTGGAATTATGATGCCGGTGAGGAAGATTGAAAGGCCCGCGGGCTGCTAAAATAACCGACACATGTGCACTGGAAGACATGCAGCCAACATGCATCTGGAGAAGCGAGGGTGGCAAGACTTGATCTCCTGTCCTTTGGACATCTTATCAGGAAGGACATCTTGCTGGGTAAAGTAGAGGGGCAATGAAAAGGGGGAAGACCCTCTGCTATGAGATGGATGGACATAGGGGTTGCATCAATGGGCTCAAACTGAGGGACGATGGTGAGGACACTGGGGGACTAGATGACGTTTCCTCCTGTTATTCACAGGACGGCTCTGAGTTGAAACCAGCTCACTGGCAGCGAACAGCCATTATTGGACACTTTGAATTCCTTCTGTCACCTTCCCTGTGAATTGGAGACTCTGATGACGTGCGGCCGGGCCTCTTCATCCTGACTCTGTTTAGTCAGGTCACCCTGGTAGCTCGAGATCAGTCACAGTGGGTGTCTTTCCACCATGGAAACTGGCAAGCACTACAAATCTGGACTTTTTATGCGAGAGCCCATTGTGAAATGCTTCTCTGTGCTCTGTGGAGAACGGCTTTTCTGAAGAGGCGCTATTCAGGCTGAAGCCTCTTTTTAAATGTGCCTATTTCTCCTGAGAGTATTCAGGCTAAGCAATGCAGGCCTCAGGGCATCAGTAGCCTGACACATGCAAGGGTAGGCACAGAGTCCTGAGTGGCTGGACCTCCGTGACCTCCGGAGAGAGCGGCAGCAAGGAGGCGAGGGGCCCTGGCTCACGGGCACCCTGTGTGAATGTGAACCAGTGCAGATCCGCACTCCATCTGCTGTTTGAATGGATTGGCTCAGTGGCTACCACAATGAGCTCAACGTAGCAACACTTGTGAGGATAGCGGTACTTTATGCGGTTGTGCATAAGATCCAGATGGGTCAGGAGCTAACAACGACAGTATCTGAGAAATACTTTTAAAAACACACACACACTGATATTGGCAACCACAATACCATTCGATCACAGGCAACACAGAACGCGTAGTAGAGACGACCAACGCTACTCCCCAACACAGTTCTCTGCTTTTTCCTGGGTGCGTGGCCAATCGAGCAGCAGCCGCCCGTACTGATGGGATGAGTTGGAATGAGTGAGAGCAGTGGCTGCAGCCTTCCCTGCCCAAATGTGTCACCTCCACAGGCGTCTCTGATCCTTCCTTTATTCTCTGGTGACTGCAGAGACAGAGCTTCAAAGAAGGCGTGAGAAAATTCCACTATCTTTGATTCTGCTTTTCCATGAGCTTTCCAAAGCCAGCCTTGTATTGGAAGATGGAGCCGGAGTAGCCACAAGAGGGAAGAGTCTGATGCCCATGTGACCATGTGGAGTGGAGCACCTAGCCACCCTCCCTGCTCGTGGGACTTGAGCAGGAAATGCTTCTTGCTGCAAGTGCTGAAATGGGAGGATTAATGTATTACGTATCTCAACTTGCCCTAGCCTCCCCTAACTAGCCCAGAGTGTCAGGCTTCACACCTACTACTGCACAGGCATAGCCAATATTGAATGCTTACTCGGTATGAGGCACAATGCTAAGCGATTTGCATGCGCCTTCCCATTAAACTTCAGATAATCCCTAGGCCTGGGGCGACTCGGGGTGACCCCAACTGTGTCAAAGCAGAACTGAGCCCCACAGGGTTTTCAGTGACTGGTTTTTCAAAGATAGGTGGCCAGGCCTTTCTTCCAAAGTGCCTCGGAGTGAATTCGAACCCCCAACCTTTTGGTAAATGGATAGGCACTTTAACTGTATGACCTAGAGACCCCTCATCTCTATGACATAGACACTCTTGTTGTATCGGTTTTAAGAAGAGGAAACTGAGGCCAAAGCAGGGAATGATCTGCCAGGGTCACTCAGAGTCAAGATCCTCAACCCAGATGGTCTGACTCCAGAAGCTTCTCTGCTTTTACACAAGGAAAGACAGATCCGCCTCCCAACCCTGACCATATCCCTGTCTTCACCATTCATTGGGCGGCTGCAGCCAAAGACTTCAGCCTTCCTGTGTCCATTCCTGGGAGAAGTCTCCTTGGCATCCCTGGGGATAGGAATGTAAAGAGGAAACCATTCCTGTCCCAGAGGAGCAAACAGTCTAGGAAGGACAGGAGAAAATTGGAACAAAATGAGTCATCTACAAATTTGTAAGTCCAAGAGGATGCAGTGACAGTTAGCATGAATACACATGATCAAGGAGGCTTTGTGGAGGAGAGGGCCCCTGAATGGAAGCATCGACTGAAGAGAAGTGATCCAGCACCGGGCGGAAGTCATGGGGTATTGTAGTCAGGGAACGGCTTCGTACAAGGCTACCA
>PVJH01025448.1:11888-31635 GCA_004026705.1 Nesogale talazaci
GGGGGTGGGTCTTCAAAGGATCAACAATACACAATCCAAGGTAATTTGAACTTCCTGTGAACTTCAAGCCAAGGGAAACCAGAAGGATGTGACAATTCCATTAGCTACATATAAAAGAGCCAATGTATCATCTTGCTGTTGCTGCTTAAATTGACACTAATGTATTATCATATATTGTCCAGGGCAGACGTCCAACACAGCTCTGCTGGGCCTAAAGCCAAGGTGCTGCCAGGGCCACAGAGCCTGTAGGGAGAGAATCGGTTCTGTCCCTTGCCCAGCTCTAGAAGCTGTCGGAAGTCAGCATCATTTTGCGTTCTGCTTCTATTGATTCAGTGTTTGAGTTCCCTGCCCCTCTCCTTCCACAGGCAGTTACACAATGGTTTCTTAGACGGGTGGTTCTCAACCTTCCTAATGCTGCAACCCTTTCATACAGTTCCTCGTGTTGTGGTGACCCCCCCAACCATAAAATTGTTTTCGTTGCTACTTCAGCACTGTAATTTTGCTACTCTTAGGAATCAGGCAACCCCTGTGAAAGGGGTTGCAACCCACTGATTGTGAACTGCTGGCTTAGATAATTCAGGGTGAGGCCTGAATCTCAATGTCCTAAATTTAATCATATCATCAGAGTTCCCTTTGCCATGTAAGGTAGCATATTCATAGGTTCTAGAGATTTAGACAACGTACAGCAGACGGAAACACCCCCTGTCTGTACCAGGCTCACAACTGTCGTCATGATTGTATCTATTGTTGCAGTCACTTTATCAATCCATGTCTAAGGGTCTTCCTCTTTTCCACTGACCTTCACATGCTCTCCTTTTCAAGGGAGTGGTCTCCTCTGATCATAGGAGAGGTTATCCCCTCCCCCCCCCGAAAAAAAACAGAAAAAATCTCCACAGTAGGTGAACATATTATTCACCACAGATTATTCACCACAGATCGCTCACTGCCGTGCAGTAAACAGCATGCAGAACCGTCTCTGACCTAGTCTGCCATCCCCACTGTCAAGAGGCAGGGGTCAACTATGCCTCCACCCTCCACCTTCACCTACTCTCCCATCAATGGTTCCTTCCCCAGCACTCTACCTCTACGCTGGATTCAACAATTCTTTGCTTTAATCATTTTCAAAACGTTTTCTTTCTCCCTGAGCCCTTGGTATCAGCTCCTCGTTTTTCTTTCCCTTCCTCATCCTCCTAGGCTCATGGACTTGTGATAAATTATTATTTTCATACTTGCACCATCTACTGTCTCCCTTCACCCATGTTTCTATTGTTTGTCCCCATGGGAGTGTTTGTGTGTGGGTGTTATATGTTGATCATTATATAATTTCCCTTTTATATAATTTTACTATACAACCTATTAATAATTATATAAATTATTATATAATTTCATTTTTTCTTCCATCACCTTATCCCATTAATGGTATTAATACTCCCATTACTGTTCTGAATTCTGGGTGTCTAGCACCCTTATCTGTAGCAATGTACGTGCTCCAGTCTACCTGATTTGTAAGTTAAAACTGGGGTCATGACAGTGGGTAGGAGGAAACGTTAAAGAGTTAGAAGAATGTTGTGTGTTTTGTGGGTGCTATACAATAGCCTGGCTGATTCATCCCTTCCTTGTGACTCTTCTGTGAGGGGATGTCCAATTTTCTACAGATGGACTTTGGGTTTCCACTCCAACACCCTATGTTCACATCGATATGATCTGAGTCTTTGATACCTATTATCTGTTTGTTTGTTTTTTTGTTTTTTTTGTGGGCATCACTGCGTCTGGTGGTCGTGGGCGCCACCCAGTGCTGCTCCTGAGAGCGGCCCCTGGATTCGAACCGCCAAGTCTGCGGGCTGCAGTCCTGCACTCAGCTACCAGGGCTCAGCCCGATACCTAATATCTGATCCATTGAAACCTTGTGATTACACAAGCTGGTGTGCTTCATCCATGTGGGCTTTGTTGCTTCCCTGCTAGATGGCTGCTTGTTTAACTTCAAGCCCTTAAGACCCCAGTTACTGTATCTTCTAATAGCTGGACACCATCATATTTCTTCACCATATTTGCTTAGGCACCCATTTTGACTTCAGGGGTTGTTTCAGGAGGGTGCTCATCCAGAATGCCAGGCTATTAGGAAAAAAGTGTTCTCGCATTGCAGGAGTACTTGGGTAGAGGCCCAATGTCCTTCTGATACCTTGATATTTAACATATAAAAGACACCTAGATCCCTATTGTTATATGTTAATATCCGTATATATACATACCTATATTGACACCTCTATAAGTGTGTTTTGCCTCCTAGTTCTTTCCTCTGTTTCCTTTTACTTTCCTCCTGTCCCACTAACACGTTCCACCTTCATTCAGCTCTCAGTAATTACTCGTGGCTACATTGCACTTGATCGAACCCCACCAGGCATCCTTTCACCCTCCTCAACATCGAGTTCTAGATCACTTGTCGTTCCCTTGTCCCTGGGTTTGCTGGCTTCTCCTTCCCTTTCCACCACCTCACACCCCCCCGCCCACTTTCTCCCCCGAACTGCCAGCCCTGTTATTTTCCCCTTGGGAGTTGTTTATCTTGCCTGTCTTATATAGATAGACATAAAAGAAGAAGAAGAAGCCTATAAATAGTTCCAGGTCTGTCTGCTGACCCTTACGTATGTTTTCCCATCAAGCCTGCTCTGAGACTGAAGTCTGTTTTCAGGATTCCAGTGGGCCTGAGCTTTCTCTCTCTGCTGCCACTTCAAAGATGGCTTGTCCTTATAGTGGGGTTGGGGGTTGGCAGGGTGTGAGAGGTTGGAGGGAGGTAACAAAAGCTGACCAAGCCCCTCCATTAGTATTACATGCGTCCTATCTGTACACTCCCACTGACTCTCAATCCTGAGGGGGAACTAGAGAAGTGGGGAGAAGAGCCATATGAAAATATCTCACTCCATTCCAGTTGGGTTGGATGTAGGCTACATGGTGATCAGATTTCAAACTTTCCATAGTAGAAGAAACTTTCCATAGATTTCAGAAGAATTCTTTCTTGATTGGCGAGAAAGGAAGTGATAGAATTGCTGACAAGGGGTTTGGAGATGTTGGGGAAGCTTTCAATGGAAACCCCGTGTGCAAAGCAGGCCTTCGGCAGACAAGGAGCACACACAGACAAAGCAGCTCTCCTCCAATACCAAAATCAGAGAAGGTTTATATGTGTCCAGGAGCAAGAGGCAATCACATGGGATCAGGCTTTCAGAATTCATGAAAGTCCCTTTTATGGGCACTAGGAGAGATGGGATGAGAGAATTAAAGAAGCAAACTCTGGATTAGGAACACACAAGTCTGACTCTGGCATGAACCAGCTGTAAACTTGGAGACCCGCACTTAAGTGTCCTGTGTCTCCACCTTCTCATGTCCAGCACAAGCACGTCCGGGTTGTTCTCCAAGGACTCTCACTGTTCTAGCCTTCTGCCGCAGTATGTGGGTGTGGCAGACATGTACTCGTGTGTCAACTTCATAATTGGGAGTGTAGGGGTAAGAGTCTGGCCTGTCAATCTGGATGAGGCCTCTGTGGGCATGGCTTTCTCCTTAGAATTCTGGGAAGTCTCGCAGTATTTCCCAATTGGAGGAGAGAGACTTGACTTAAGTCTCTTGTAGTTGGTCTACCGACAAGACAAGATGGTGACATGCTGATAGATCCTGAGTCCTGGAACCTGGAGGAGCTGGGAGAGAAGCCACATGGGCTTGCCCTGATGGAACCAGACCTCTGGGGCTAGAGGAGCCACAGAGAGACCCTGGCCAATGCTGAGATGCTTCTACAGCCAATGGATACTGCTGATGGACCCTGCACCCTGGGAATGAGGAGCCATGGGGAGACCCCTGCCAGCCCCGGAATGCTTCTACCATCTGGACAGACAAGACTCTGCACCTACTGGCCTGTGATCATCCTGGTGTCATTGCATGTGCTTCGTGAGTCGGAGGGAGACTTTATAGACTGGTATCAGACAAATGGGCTAATATCGGACTTATGACCTTGGACTGAACTAGGTTGGAATGCTTTCTCAATGTTCCATTCCTCTTGCATATAAACCTTTCCCTTATATCCACATGCGTGTTTATGAATTTGTTTCTCTAGGTTACCTGGACTAACACAGTGGGCGTCCACCGATGAGAAAAATCACTTTGGAGTCCTCTGCTAGGAGTCAGGTGTTCTAAGTCCCTGCAGGATCATGATCCAAAGCAAGACTCCCAGTGATGACCCTGGAAAAGCCTTCTGCACATTGAGCTGTGGGGGTTTTCTGTGATGACCTTCAAAAGGCTGCTTTCTCCTTCCCATGGCAAACACATACCTAACAGAGGGGACACTCTGAAAGCCAAACTCACTGCCACAGAGTCGCTGCAGACTTACAGCCTCACTAAAGGATAGGGCGGGACTGTCCGTGATTATCCAGAGCGGTCAATCTTGAGGGCAGCAGCAGGAGACGGAAGGGTTTCTCTAAGGAGTGGCCGCCTGCTTGTTAGGCATTGCGGATCTTGCAGTGGACAGTTCAGCTCATCATGCACTTCGCCCTCATGGGGTTCAGATGGTTGTGGGTGGCTACCACCAGCGTGTGGTGTCGATGCCATCCAGGCAGCTCCAGTGCGTAGTGACCCAGTCCTCCCGAATGTTCTTGTGTTTGAGCCCCTTGTCCCCGCTGTTGGCCGCCCCCCTGCCCCACATTTGTTTGAAATGAACTAAATATCACAGAAGACTCCAAGTCCACTTCGTGTTTCTTTTCCTTTGTATAAACTGACCCGAATATCAGCCCAGACACCTAATTTTACCTCAGAGGCTGCATTAAGATATGCTGAAAAACTTGGCTTATACACTGTAGGGAGCCAGGCCTTGCTCTATGGTGTCCCTGCGGGAGAACCTCAGACTCCACTCCCTGGATTAGCATGTAAGCTTTTGCGTCACCCAAACTCACTGCCATCAAATGGATACCTACTCGCAGAGACGCCCTGCTGAGGGTTTCTGAGACTGGGACTGGTTACTGGAGTAGCAAGCCCTGCCTTCCTCCTGAGGAGGGGCGGTTTGGGACTGGTGACCTTGGGGATCTCGGCCCCACGAGGAAGTACTATTGCCACCAGGGCTCTTTGCTCCACCCAGGGACTCCCTAAAAAGTTGCTTTCCTTTCGGCATCTTTATCTGTTGACAATCATGCAACGATTAATATTATTTTGCTGTCACCCACGAGATTTAGCACACTCGGACTCCGACTCTATGTGAAATGTCCTGCGCAGGGACGTCTCCTCTCTCACAGAAGGCAGCGAGAGCAGCCCGGGCTCGGGCAGGCCGCAGTTTGTATCGGTCCAGAGCTGGCAGCTGCAAACCAGCACATACAGAAACAGGAATGGCGACTAACCGTTCCGATCAGGGAGGAATATTTCTGCGTGTTTCATGTTTGAAATAGTTTTATGGCTGAAGCTTATCTCGTTTTATTGTGTAACATTTTCTGTTTCTCAAGGCTTCAGAAACAGGGTAGCCAGTGTGGAAAATTTCCTAAAGCCAGGCAGTTAGAAGCCACAATACAAAATGGCTTTATTTAGGTTAGCGATTTAGGGGCAGCTTGTGACAATTTTAGAAGGGACTTGCCTCCTGCTTAGCAGATAGGCAGATACTGGATTGTTTTCCCTTGAAGTTGTAACGATAGACACATGGAAAAGGCACCACTCTAACTGCTGCGCGTGCGGCTGAAAGTGAAATGCGCACACCTAGGCGTAGATCCCCAGACGCAGACCCAAAACCGTCCTGGGGCAGCCACTCCATGACTGCATAGATTAGTCTTCCCCCATTAAAAAAAAAAAAAAAAAGGTTCTGTTGCTGCTTCTGTTCCCAACAAGAACCCAAAATGATTTTTTTAGTTTCAAATCCTAAAATATTTTTATTGAAGTATAGCACATAGTTCGGCCAGTTTCGATTAATCTCTATCAATGTGATCTTCTCAATCAATGTTTTAAACTTTTCATCACCCTCCTCCCAAATTGCCTTTGTTCTGTAGTCAACCCCTTAATCCCACGGGTCACCAAACTGCGGCTCGCGAGCCATATGTGGCTCTTACAGTATGAATGTGCGGCTCTGATGTTACATTGAAAACATTTGAAGGTTATTTCAGATCACAGTGACTTCCTTTGTTTGGAAAAAAACATATATAAGGCTCCTCCCTGATTTTAAAGTTGTTAGGAGGGACGGGATTGCTCTTCGGTCTCAAGAGTTTGCTGACCCCTGCCCTAACCAATCCTTTACAACCCACCAATCAAGTTTCTCTGCCTACCCTTCTCCCAGTGACTTAGTGAGTTTCACGTGGGGCTCCTGACCCGAAGCTCCGCACTTTGAAACCATCCGCTGCCCCTCTGGAGAAGAGCAGGCTCTAAGTCGCCCCCTCAGATATCTACCAGGGCAATTCCACCCTGTCCCTTAAGGCTGTTATGAGTCAGAATCCACACAATGTCAGCACGAGAGCGAGGCAGTACCCCCAATTCTAAAATAGTAAGAGAATTGAATCATCTAGTCTTCTTTTGTGTCTGGCTTCTCTCACTCAATGAATTGCGTGTGAGATTCATCTGTGATACTGTATATGACAGTAACTCATTTTCAGGACTATAATTGACATATCATTTGATTATCACACAGTGCATTTTCCCATCGAGAGGACTGTTGGATATTCCAGTTGTTTCCAGTTAAGGGCAGCAGCTCTCAACCTGTGGGTCGCGACCCCTTTGGGGGTTGAATGTCCCTTTCATGGGTTGCCCGATTCATGACAGTAGCAACATTGTAGTTATGAAGTAGCAATGAAAATCATTTTATGGGGAGGCTGAGCCCTGGTGGCGTAGGTGCGGGCTTGGCGGTTCAAATCCAGCAGCGGCTTTCAGGAGCAGCGCTGGGTAGCTCCCACGACCACCAGAGGGCCGTGATGCCCCCCTCCAAAACAAAAACAAAAAACGAAAATCATTTTATGGTTGGGGGGGTCATCACAACATGAGGCCCTGCATGAAAGAGTCGAGGCCTTAGGAAGATTGAGAACCACCCAGGAGCTATTACAAGCAATGCTGCTCTCATTCCTCGTCATGTGCCCTTCACCTGTGTGAATCTTTTATGGGTCAGTGAGCTACAATTCCCCCGGAATTCCTATTCGCGTGTGGTGGGAGGTAGGGAGAGCAAGCAAATATTTGCTTGATTCGTTGACCCAACACCATTCTTTTCTCTTTTTTTCAAGTATTTTTACCTTTGAAATAAACTACCCATCCTTTGATGGCCTTATTTCTAAAATCTCCACTCTGATCTGTTCTGGGGTAAAAAGATGCTAAATCTCAAATATAATTTAAAGAGAACATTTATTAGGTTCTAAAGGAGACAAAGACATCCTCCGGGCACAAGGTCAGGGTGGTGTCCAGTGTTCCCAAGAGAGCCGGTGGCTTAAATAGGAAGTGGGAGGGCAAAGGAAACTGACAGAAACACGATTGACAACAGGTCAATACATCAGTTGCAAGTGGTACTACAGAAACAGGGATGGCCTCGACCAGGACATGTACACAAGGACATGTACACTGCAGAGCTTGCAAGAGTGGTTCAGGACCCTCTGATCTCAAATGCCAATCTCCATCAGAGGCCCACTCTGGCAAGTCTCTAAAAAACTGCCCCTGCCTAGACTGGTTAGGGGCGTGGCAGTAATCGATTTAAAATTTTTAAAAGTTTATTGACAAGTCATCCACTGTCTTTCTTTTTTCATTTTCTCCTTTTGGCTTCCAAGTTATCCACTTTCTAATGCACTGTGCCTCCAGGCAGGACAGGAGGAATTCAAGGGGAAAATGAATGAATGAATGAATGAATGAATGAATAAATAAATAAATAAATAAATAAATAAATAAATAAATAAATAAAATTCAAGGGGGGCTTATTTCAAAGAAGACCGCAAATGGATTTGGGGTTTTTACTCGGAAGAGTAGCCTTCCACAAACCTACTGCTCAGAACTTAAGCTCTGTTACAGTTCCACCGCCAATTTTGGGGGGGAATGGGGTCGGGGTCGGGGTTCTTTCATAATTCTCCCACTCTGTTCTTTTTCAAGAGTTTTCTCGATCTCTGAATTTCTGCCTGGTTTGGGGACTTCTATGGGACATGACTGGTTCTTGGCTCTCGGCGCTGCAGCCCTCAGGGACCCCCGCACCCCACCCCCGCGCGGCGCACCCGTCCAGGGCCCGGAGCTCGGCGGGGCGGAGCTGGGCGGCGCCCTCCTTCCTTCCAGCGGCGGCCGCGGCCCCGCGGCTCTCCCCGCCCCGCCTCCCCCTGCCTCGCCCGGCCGCCCCGGAAGAGCGCGCGCCCTCGGCTTCCCCGACCGGGTCGCGCGGCTGGGATGGCGGCGGCGCTGGCGGCAGCGGGCGCGGGAGGCGGCGGCTCCGGCGCGGAGGCCCGGCTGGAGCGGGAGGCGGCCCAGTGGCTGCGCTGGGACAAGGTGAGGGTCGGCGGGCGCCGGTGCTCGCCGCCCGGCGTCGGCCCGGGAAAAGGCGTGCTCCGGGCCGGGGAGCAGCCCGCCGGGAGGGAGGGACGGGGCCCAGGTGGGTCGGAACACGGCCCGGCTCTGGGCTCGAGCGCCGGGGACTCGCTCTCCTGCGGGGCACTCAGCGCGGGGGTCGTTGGCGATCGCACGCTCGGCGCGCGCCCCCCGCCCCGGCGCCCGCGCTTCGGGGTGCCTTTCGCTCCCCGGCCTGGTCGCGGACGTGGAGGGAGACCCTTGGAGCGCAGCACCCCCTGCCTCCTGGCCCCCCGCTTTCTCGGATGCCAAAGGCCGACCTGGGAACCCCGCTCTGTACTATGTACTGGCCCACCGCCACCCCGTCCCTCTCCCTGGGACTGCTGCCCCCACCTCCGCCGGCCTCTCCTTCCTGCTCGCAGTGCCTTCCCCACTGCGTGCCTGCCCGCCTTCCTCTGGTTTCCGTTCGGGACTTCTCAAAGCTTGTGGGTTTCTTTGCTGCGCCGCTATCCCCACGCTCTGCAGTTCGAAACCACCGGTTACGGGTGAAAAAACGGCTTTGGATAAGGAGCTGATACCCAGGCCTCAAGTAGGAAGCAAATGTTCTGAGAATACTGATGGCAACACATGTACAAATGTGCTTGACACAATGGATGGGTGGATTGTGATAAGAGTTGTAGGAGACCCCAATGAACTGAGTTAGCAAAAAAGAGTTAGCTTCATGAAAACCCACAGGGGTCAGTTCTCCCCTGTCCTGTAGGGTCGCTGTGAATCCGCTTTGACCCATGCCAGTGAGTTTGGTTTTGAGGGGCAGGGAACGCTGAGGGTGAGGGCCGGTTTCAAGAGCCTGAGACCTTGTGCCCTGTCCCGCATTGCTGTGAACCGCTTGACATTTTAAATCGCTTTGTACAAGAGATCTTGGCATATTTCTTTTGCACGGAGCCAGCAGATGATATGCTTGATTGTTCCAAATCAAGAAGTCTTTACAACGATCAAGTAACTTTCATTCACAATTGAGTTATTAATTCATAATATAAGTACCCAGGGTGTTTTTTTTAAATAGTTTTATTGGCATGTAATTATGCCGTCAAATAGTTTAATCACATTGAATCATAAGAGTTGTGCAGTCATTATCACAAGCAATTCAGGACATTTCTCTCTCTCACTGTCTCTCTTAATTGGGGACTCATCACAATCCATAATACATCCCTTGTGTCAAGCACAAGTACATTTGTTGCCATCATCACTCTCAAAACATTTGCTTTCTTCTTGAGTTTTGGGTATCAGCTCCTCATTTCCCCCTACCACCCCACTCCCTGTCCCTCAGAACATTTGCTTCTTTCTTGTACTTATTACTATCTTCCCTCCCCCGCAACCTCACCTGCCATCCAGCATCCAGTTACAATCGTTCTAGTTGTGCTGATTACAGATTTCACGTACAGGAAATCTTACATCCTCCAGAGAACAGTGACAAAGTAGTAAGGGGAAGCCTCAATCCAAACACACACACGAGTCTTGGCGTGACATTTGGGAAGCATCAGTCTCCCGCAGGAAGTCCCGCTCAACCTCCAGGGTGTTTTGAGGAGTATGAATGAGATTGCTCGCCCTGAAACACTAGATCCTGCTTCCAAAATGTCATTCTGCTGGCGAAGAGAGCCCCAAGATTCTTCTGGGAGAGAAATTGTTTCCATTTTTGGTACCTTAGTAATCTGTGTATAGAACTTTATTTTGGTGAATTAGAATCGGTGGTCCCGTATTCCAGGAAACCTTTGAGAGATTAAATCTGTTGTTGTTTGGCTCATTGCCTAAGAGCTGTTGGGTCTCCGATAGGGCTGAGAGAGTAGGACCGTGGTAGGTAGACAAGTGGACTTCTTCCTCCAAGGAAGCAAATGGCGAAGCACTGACTACTCGATTCCAACTCGCTTGGGGAGAGCGTCCTGGCCGTCACTTAGGAAAGGTCACAGCTTTGAAAACCATAGGGATACAATACACAAGTGGCTGCTGCCAGCCTGAATTGACTTGAAGGCAGTTGGTTTCTTTGGGGGGGTCTTGATAGAGCTTCAGGGATCTTCTCCCTTAGGGGGGAAAATTTTTTTTGCCATTTCTCATTTGCTTTTCTCACCCAGTTTCTTCTCTGGCATGGGGCAGACCCTTCATTTCTGGTGCTCCTTTCTTGAGTAAGGCAGGCAGTGAAGCGTAACCTTTCACACAGTTCCTCTTGTGGTGGTGACCCCCAACCATCAAATGCTTTTCATTGCTACTTTGTAACTGTCATTTTGCTACTCTTATGAACCAGGTGACCTCTATGATAGGCTCATTGGACTTCCCAAAGGGTTACTGCCCACGGGTTGAGAAGCACTGAGTGGAGGGGTCTCTGGGAGGTGTCCAGCTAGTGGAACACATTGTAGGCCGGGTTTGATTCACTCAAAACTGGTGATGGCTTGACCTTCAGCCTGGGTGGCATGGTGAGTTAGGCATCGGGCTACTCATGGGGCTGCCATATGTAAGGACAGCTGTTCAAAACCACCAGCTGCTCTGTGGGAGAGAGGAGATTTTTACTCCTCTAAGAGTTACAGTCTCAGAACCTCATGGGGACAGTTCCACCCTGTCCCATCTGCCGGAATCTCTGGCAGTAGGGCTTGTTCCTTTCACTCTGTCAATTTTGGGTACTCTCTGACTTGTTCTGATCAACTCTTCTTATCTTCCTCTCTCCTTTGATGTCTCTTGGGCCACTTGACCTTTTGTAGGGATTAAAGCGCAGTCGGAATGTCCAAATATCATTTGTAAATGGGAGCATATCAGGGTTTTGGACGTGACCCTGACGTCTGTTTTCTGATTCACTCAGCAAATACTTGATGGTCTTCTTGTATGTGTCAGGTCGGAACCCTTCCTTAGGGTACCTGA
The DNA here is from genome assembly GCA_004026705.1 of Nesogale talazaci. Taxonomy (NCBI): domain Eukaryota; kingdom Metazoa; phylum Chordata; class Mammalia; order Afrosoricida; family Tenrecidae; genus Nesogale; species Nesogale talazaci. Next base: position 23,262 of record PVJH01025448.1, read on the forward strand.
CCTTCCGATGAGGAAGCCTCTGTGACCTGTCTATTGATTTTGACGGGAAACCAATTCTCCTTGAAATTGGAACACCCTGGAAGTTGGAGCTTACTCCTGTATAGGCACGTTTTATTGCAGTAGCCTTTCAAAGTAGAGTTGCGTGACTCTGGACTGCTGGAATGTTATCTAACTAGACAGGGAGAGTTAGGAAGTATTTACTGTTTGTTCCCTGGACTCTTAACTGTCAAGTCAAAGTTTACAATGGAACGGATGGAATGAACATTACTTTCCCCCGTTCTTAACATTTTTTCTCCAGTGGGCTCATTTAAAGTTGATGACTTTCAGTGATTCATGTTCATTTCTCCTTGGTGCAGTTGCTGTTCAGTGCTGGTGAGCCAGTCCTGGCTTCATAACCACCCATGGGCCACAGAACAAGACACCTCCCCACTCTGCGCCATCCGCACGATTCTTGTCGTGTGGGAGCCCACAGCTGGAGTCGCTGTATCGGCCCATCTTGGCAAGGGTCGCCCTCTTTTTCACTGGCCTCTGCTTGACCGCGCGGTTAATGAAATAGAAAAGACTCTTGGGTAGGGCTTCTTCATCTATAAAAGCAGGCGTTTGTACATTTTGATTGTTTCTTCTTTGCCTGCCCCTGGAGTCATGGCAAGATTCACTTGGGATCAAGTGTGTGACAGTTAGAAGGCTTGATTCGGACTGCCCATCTGGGCAAATTTAAGGAAGCCAGCGTGAAGAACATTTTATTGTAAATGCCACCCAGGCGGGGAAAGATGCTTTGTGTTCAGCTCATCTTCAGCGCTATTCTGGAAAAGAGCTTCTAGCTGGTTTCCATTTTACAGGGGAGAGCATGGAAAGTTCAAGAAACGGAATTATCCGCCAAATAAAAAGGTAGTCGCTAAGGGATGGGCTGGGGTGACTTAGTGGGTGCTACGCTTCAAAACCGTTTTCCCCCCACAAGTGTTTGTAGGACTAATAAAGAAAACCGTGCAGGCTGATGCCCACCGGCTTCCGGTATCTGAAAGATCAGTAGGTGGAAAAGGGAACGTGTACAGAATGATTTCCACACGGAGTGGAATGACTGTGGTTTTTAAGAAATGCGGACTTGTGTGTCGTAGCTATTTCTCTTTCTTACTCCCCGGCCGTGCCTTTCTGTCTGGCAGAATCCTTTAACATCCGAGGCAGTGAAACAGCTAGTCGCGGAGGGGAACAAAGAAGAACTACAAACATGTTTTGGGAGCCGGATGGAGTTTGGCACGGCGGGCCTTCGAGCGGCCATGGGAGCAGGAGTTTCCCGGATGAACGACTTGACCATCATTCAGACGACACAGGTACCAAGCTTGCTTTAGTCACTCTCGCCATCGCCCCAGGCTCCTTGTGTACCTGGCAGACAGAATTAGTCTGCAGTGTTGGCAGGACTGCTGTCTGGTCTGTCTGCCCGGTGACTGTCTCACATGGCTGGGGCAGACGCAGTTTGAGTGGTTGCAGGCTTACAGTGTGTCAGGCTGTGACTCGACCCAGCCCCAGCCCCATTTCCATCAAGGCAATCCTCATGGTCACCCGATAGGATAGTGTCGAACTGCCTCAGGAAGTTTCCAGGGCTGGGCGCTTCTCCGAAGCCATCTTTCTCCTGGAGGGCTCCTTTTGGCCATTTAATGATTGAAATATAGCAAGGGAAAGAATAACTAAAAGATAGACCAGTCTTTTTCTTTTTTTAAATTCTTTTATTGGGGGCTCGTACAACTCTTTTTTAAAAATTTTTTATTTATTATTATTATTATTATTTAGGCATCATTGCCCTGGTGGTGGGAGTAGGAGGCCCAGCCTTTGCTCCTGTGAACGGGAATTGAACCTCCATCCCAGTGGGCCGCAGTCCCGCGCACAACCACTACGCCACCAGGGCTCAGCCCCTCGTACAACTCTTATCACAATCCATACATAGGTCCATTGTGTGTCAAGCACATCCGTACATCCATTGCCCTCATCATTCTCACAACCTTTATTTTCCATCTAAGCCCTTGGCATCAGCTCCTCGTTTTTCCCCTCCCTCCCTGTAAACCCTTGATAATTTACAAACCATTATTACTTTATCATATCGTACACTGTTCCACAAGTCCCTTTATCCACCTCCCTGATAGCCATACCCCAGGGAGGAAGTTATACATGGATCTCCGTAATCGATTCCCCCTTTCTACCTCATCCTCCCTCCACCCTCCCTGTACTGCCACTCTCATTACGAGTCCTGAAGGGATCATCTGTCTTGGATTCCCTATGTTTCCTGTCTGTGTCAGTGTATATCCTCTGATCCGGCCAAACTTGTAAGGTAGAACTGAGATCATGACAGTGGGAAGGAGGAAGCATTGAAGAATTAGAGGAAGGTTGTATGTTTCATCATTGCTACATTACAACCTCACTAGTTTATCTCCTCCCTAGGACCCTCTCTAAGGAGAAGTCCATTGCCTACAGATGGACTTTGGGTCCCCAACCTGCACATTTACACTAATATAATTTTTAGTTCCTTGGTGCCTGGTACCTGATCCCTCTGGTACCCCGTGGTCTCACAGACTGGTGTGCTTCTTTCATGTGGGCTTTGTTATTCTGAGATAGATGACTTCTGAGCTTGTTTGTCTTCATGCCTTTAAGACCACAGATGCTATATCTTTTGATAGCTGGGCACCATCAGCTCTCTTCACCCAATTTGCTTACGCATTCATTTGTCATCAGTGATCCCAAAAGGGAAGGTGGGAACACACTGATATTATTGTATGGTCATTGTATGGTCTTTGATGCTTGATTCCTGGTGCCTTTGACCCCTCTCGGTCACACAGGCTGGTGTGCTTCTTTCATGTGACCTTTGTTACTTCTGAACTAGATGGCCACTTGTTTGTCTTCAAGCCTTTAAGAGATAGACCAGTCTTTTATAGGGGATTGTATTTCACTACAAGCTCCCTGACCCCCAGCAAAAGTGACTTTTTTTTCTTTTCATAATGAATAAGTTTTTAGAATTTTTTTTAACAGTTTGGTCTCCTCGGGTAAGTCCTGGCCCATAGTGACTGAATGCATGTGAAGTAGAATTGCTCCACAAGACTTTCAAGAAGCAGAATAGCAGGTCTGCCCCCTGAGAGACAGTTTGAACCATTTACCTGCTAATGCTTATGCACATATGCCATCCAGGGAGTCCAGAAGATCTGAACAAGAAGTCCAGGATTCACACCTGCCTCCTCCTCCTTGTCCCAGCCAGATCATTTCCCAGATGATCAACATTCAACCTCTGGGTGGTACCTGGGTTACAGTGACTGGACTGATACTGACACAGGGTTAACTGAACCCCACAGTTTACTTATTTCTGTGGATTTTCACAAATGCATAGGCTCTTGGGCCCCTGCCCTGAGCATGCCCTGTGTTCCACCCACCCTCCCTCCCTCCTCTGGAACCCTGACCTTTGCTTTCTGTCTCTCAAGTTTTGCCTTCCGCAGACTCTTGTGTCGTTGGAACAGACTTCTCTGGGCTTGTCACTGTCACCAGCAGTGCTCAGCAAAGGCTGAAGAGCACTGGTGGCGGGAAGAAGGACTCAGACAGAGCCTCTCCTAAGGGAAAGGAGCCCTGGAGACAAACCGTTACACAGTGGGTTGCTAACTGCCAGGTTCATGGTTCGAAACCACCCAGCCTTCCTTGGGAGGAAGACAGCCTCTCTCCTCCTGTAAGGAGTTACAGCCTCGGGGACTCCCGGGCCAGTTCTAGCCTGTCCTGTAGGGTCCCTGTGAGTTGGCATGGTCTTCTCAGTGTCAGTGAGTTTGGTCTTGGGTTTGGTTCGGTCGAGGGTTCATTTCTAGCTTAGGCCGAGCAGGTTGCTGGGTTCCATGGCTTCTGCCGGCACGTTTTGTTGGCTGGGTCCAGAGTGGACGCAGTTTCGAGAACAGAGTTGACCCAGCAGAAGGGAGAGCACTCAGGACCGGACTCGCTGTGCATGACGGGGAGGAGCGGGAATAGATCTCAGGAACTGTTGCTGCGATGGCGTGGACTGGTTGAAAACAAACCCTTCACAAGGAAGATCCTGGACAAATGAGTGCCTGGGGACCTGATGTGTCTGATGAGTCAGCCACCCTGGTGGGAAACACCCAGCTGGGCCCCTTCTAGTGACAGCCCAGTGAGAAGTGCTGACCTTGGGGTACAGGGTTGCCAAGGGAAGCCCTGGTCATGTACCCCTGGTTCAGCAGTGGGGCTCCCAGTGAACTTCTCAGTGGAGGTCTTGCCTGGGATGAGCCAGGGATCCCTGTTCCAGGGATTGAGAGCGGAAGAACCGTCCTATTGCATAAGGTCAGGGAAGGTCACCTGCTTTCCTGTTTAGACAGGTGACAGTCCATTCCATTTGTTTTACACTGAACCTGAAGTTCAGACAGAGGTTGGGAGACCTGTTCTGGGCTCCCTTTGCCATTGCCTGGGGCCGACTTATCTGGCGCCTCGTTCATGCATGTGTCTGGTAATTACTGCCGGAACTTGACTGTCGCCCCTGCGTGAAGCCTGGGCCGTCTTACAGCATGGTGGTGAGGAGTCAAAGGAGAACATCCCCTCATGAGAATAGCCAAGTGGGACCTGGGGTTGACTTATTTGACCTTACTTTCAAGCCACACCAGGACACTTGCATCCAACTCAGTTTATCCAAAGCAAGTCAGCTACAGGAAGTCTTTTGTCAAGGAGAGGGTCCATAGATACCCGCCACTTCACAGAGGGGTGTCAGTGCCATATCACAAGAAGTTTATGCGAGATGGGCCATCTGTGGACAAGACAATTTCACGTACCTCCTGTTAGGGCTGAGCTGTAGAATCTAAGGGAGTCTATATGAGCGGGGCCTCTTCTCCCACTGCCCTGCATCTGTTCTAATTCTCGGAAACGAGGAAATCTGTCCGGCACAGTGGAAGCCCTCCCCACCTGGAGGAATTAGCCTCTTATGAAAACATCAGTAACATCAGTAGATCAAAGGAACTTAGTACTTCTCCCACGATGTTTCTCATGATAACCCCTAAAAAGTCTACAGAATCAAGATGGGCAGGTACTTTTAATGTCATCCGATCCAGTCGGCCCCTCCTTGGGAAATTCCTCTGCAACCACCTATTATCCCCAAATTGTCTTCTAGCCTTTTGTTGGGAGGCAAGCACGTGGGTTGAGCCGGTGTGATGACAGCCTTGGGTGTGCACTTCCAAGTGTTAGGACAGGTTGCAGAATCAGAGGAGGAGACGGTCCAGGCAAACCCTCAGGCTTGGTCTGTGTGGCAGACACAGTGCTGATGTGTGGTCTTCAGCCACTCAGCCCTGTGCTGACGTTCATCGTAACACACTCCTGGGGGGTCTTTGGCTCTAGTAAGGGGTTTGCTCCCATCCTGAAATTGCCTCAAGGAATCGACCTGTTGAGTTTGGATACGGATAAATGTGAGTCAAACGTAGCTCACAGGGAAACAGCATAGAGGTGGGAGGGAACTCTCTCTTTGCCTCACTGGTAGACTTAGCTTTCCCTTTTTCCAATTCAGTCACACCTTCGATGTGCTCTGGCCATTGTTAGATGCCATCCGGGCCAGTCCCAACTCATAGCAAGCCCATGTATGGTCGAACAGAACACTGCCCTGTCCTGGCTGTCTTCACAGTGGTCATGTCGGAGCCCATTGAGGCAGCCACTGTGCCCATCCATCCTGACGAGGTCTATCAAGCCCCACCAGGCATCCTACACCCTCCTTGACCATCAGTGTTAGATCACTTGTTGTTCCCTGGGTGTAGTAACACCCACTTCCTTTCCCTCACCTCCCCTGCTCCTGTGTCCCCCTAGAATTGTTGGCCCCATTGTTTTCTCCTCCAGATTGTTTGTCCCACCTATCTTATCTAGATAGATATACAGAGATCGTAAGCACAAAAACAAGACAGTGCAAAACAAAACAACAACAAAAATTGACAAAAAAAGAAAAGCCTATAACTAGTTCTAGGTCTGTCTGTTGACCTTCAGGAGTGTTTTCTAGTCGAGTCTGATCAAGTGCCACCTCCTGGTCCTACAGTCTATGTTTGGCATTTCCTAGGGGATTCATTGTTTTGCTCCCCTTGCTGCTCTGTTGGATGCTTAGATTTTCCCAGTGCGGTGGGGTCAGATCAGCACTCGACTGGTCTCACAAGCAATTGGAGATACCCCGTGTTTTTAATATCCTTGCCTTCCAGGGTGGGTCCCTGGGCATTGTCCTGACAGGCACTGGGCTTCCACGTCTGTAACGGATGGGTGTTCTTAGGGATTTTGCAGATACCTGGAGCAACACTTCAGCGACCTGAAGCAGCGGGGCGTGGTGGTCAGCTACGATGCTCGGGCCCATCCGCCGAGTGGAGGCAGCAGCAAGAGGTGCGCACAACGTTGGGGGAAGTGGGTGTGTGTGTGTGTGTGAGAGAGAGAGAGAGAGAGAGTTTTCAAGTGTACGACTGGTTAGCCAGTTTTATTTTGTTTTCAATTCTGGTCTGACCTTTGAGTGAAAGTCCTCAAAATTTTTATCTAGAATTTAACAACTACTTAACCTGAAGGAATGCTCCGAGTGGCTCTTGTCAGGTGTGTGCTCTTCAGAAGCTGGGCTGCCCCTCCCAAACCATGGTCTTGTAAGATTCCCAAGCCAGCAGACCTCTCTCCTGTGGCCTGAGGGGTGTGGTGACCATGAAACTGCCCTCCTGGTGGTGGCAGTCGTCATCCGGGAAGTGCTTGTGTGGTCCCAGTCCTGAACCTGTCCATTTATTTAATCCTCACAACAGCCTGTGAAGTACACCGTGCCCCAGCATTGTGAAATCAGAAGGTGTGTAATTTAGCTCCAGGGTTCAGTACATTTCTTTCCTAGGGTCCCCAAACTCTAATCAATTTTTACTCATATTGATCCGATTTGGCAGAGTAGAACTGCCCCGCTGGGTTGGTTTCCAAGTCTGTACTTCTTTATGGGAGTAGAAAGCCTTGTCTTTCTCCCAGGGGGCTGCTGGTGGTGGTTTTGAATTGCTGACTTTGTGGTTAACGGCCGGATGTGTGGCCCATGACACCCCAAGAGTTGCCAAGTAGTGTCTTACACTCTGGGGGCATCGCCAAGCCGGTTCTTCTTCATGACAGCCCCACACTCACGTGTGTCCGGGTAGCACTGCCTTCTGTAGAGCTCTCCATGCTGATGTTCTGGAAGTCGATCACCAGGCCTTTCTTCCTCAGACAATGGCTTCCCAGATGAAAGACCTGGGATGGGCTTCTGTCGAGAGGACAGCCCAGGAGACCCCATGGGGCCGTCCTCCGTGTGTGCGGGCCGCTGTGAGTTGACGTCGCAGCTGTGGCGCACGACCGCGATCTTTGCGTGCTTGCTTGTAACGTCAGACAGACGTGTCGGTGGAACACGGAATGGCTGTAAGGAAGGGAGTTCATTCAGGGCAAAGGACCGGTGACCTCAGCCTCAGATCGAGCTTAGGAATGAAGTCGCAAGTTGTCGCTGGGCTTCCAGGTGACGGGCTGAAAAATGTGAAGACGGAGGCCTTTTTTAGTAATCCTAACGAGAACCTGGGTCTGCACTTGCTCGGGTCTGACAAGCAGCCTGTCTTGGAAACCCACGAGAAGGGTGGGTTCCTGTGAGCTGGAGTCTGGTTGGTGACCACGGGCTGGGTCTGGGGTTCTGGTAGACCTTTCAGATGTTGACTGGGAGCAGAACTGGTCCGTCCAGGAAGCTCTGAGAGAGGGGGAGCGTTTAGGGGCTTTGAGTAGATGCTTGGCTCCACTGTGGGACACAGGACAAACAAGTCATCCGGCTCTCTGGGCCTTTGTCTCAGAGGTGGGAGAGATGCCGGCTGAGGTTGTCGTGCTGCTTCCCCCATGGGAGATTGCTTGTGATGGCGGTTGACCTTGGCCTTGTTCTGGATGCTGCATTCAGCCTGAAGACGCGCTCAGGTGTTGGCTTCCTGCTTCCCCATCACCGGGTCCTGATCCTCCCCGTCACCCTCTCTTCCAGGTTCGCCCAACTTGCTGCAACCACGTTCGTCAGTCAGGGGATCCCTGTGTACCTCTTTTCTAGTGTCACCCCGACACCCTTCGTGGTGAGTAACCATCCCCTTTTCTGTTTTCCTATCACCCGCTGGCACCTGGGAGGGCTGTGGCTGGGCTTCACCGTGTCAAGGGTCAGAGTCTCAGGAACCCCCAGGGGCAGCCCGTGCTGTGAGGGCTCTGTGCATCTGCATGAGGGTCTTGAGTTTTGATAGTGCTATTGAGATTCAGACGCCTGAATGACAGGAGTGCTTCTTGGCATTTTCCTGGCATGCCGTAGAAAGATGTCACTAGCTAGTGGTTTATTGGGGAAATAATGTTCAGTGCAGTCCCCCCCCCCCCCCCCCCCCCCCCC
>PVJH01025449.1:0-31952 GCA_004026705.1 Nesogale talazaci
TATATATATTTTTTAATTTAAAGCAACATTAATCAAGGCAATGTGGTATTGGCGGAAGGGTAGACACATGGATCAATGGGACAGAAAAGGATCTTAAAGAGACTCACACGGGCCAGCGAAGAGCAAATCCTTCAAATGGAGTGGAAGGCCATTCGGAGTCGAGGAGTCTGGCATGTGTGGTACATGGATGCTCTGCCCACCGCTCTTATTCTCAGTTTCTGCACTGACTTAATTTCTCATTTTCAGAAGGGCTGCCTCCCTTTGAGCAAAATGCAGCATCATTTTCAAAAAGTAGCCAGGACTGAAGTAATTTAATTTTGGAGCCCTGTTTTTCAATCGGCAATTAAATTCCCTTCTGCGTACGCTTTTCAAGAATGCGAAACCCACTGTTAACGTAATAAGTGCATGTAAACTGAATCAGTCTTATTCATGAGACTGTAATAAATCGATTCAGAGTTCGGTTGTAGCTTTACAGCAGTGACTGGAAATGCGTATTACTCCATTCCCTCGAAATACATTTATTTTTGAAGAAATTCAAAAGTGGAGTGAAACCACTTCTGTTCTAGAAATGTAATAACAAAGCCATATGTTAGGGTAGATTATAATAACAGTAGAGCACTGACCAGAGAATCTTGGGAGAGATAAACAGCCCTGCCTATTCCTGTAAACAGTGCCAGACTCAGAAACTCACAGGGGCACTTCTGTCAGAGTTGACTTGATGGCAGTGAGGCTTTTTATTTGTTTGTTTTAGCCTCTTAGTACTGCTGTAACAGCAATAGAAGTGGGTGGTTTTAAAGGGAAGACATGAACTTTTCTCACATTTTGCTGTTGTCTGTGTTAGTACGGATAGACTAGAGGAACAAATTTCATAGACACGCATATAGATATAGGGAAAAGGTTTATATACAAGAGAAACAGGACATTGAGCCTAGTCCAGTTCAAAGTCATAAGTCCGATATTAACCCATATGCCCAAAATCAGTATATAAAGTCCCTTCTGACTCACGAAGTCACAGGTCAGTGGGTGCAGAATCCCGGCGCTGGCACAGGTCTCCACATGGCTCCTCGCTTCCAGGGCTCAGGGTCCATCAATAGCAGAAGCACCTCATCGCTGGCAGAGGTCTCCATGTGGTTGCCCCAGCTTCAGAGTCTAGCTCCATCAGGGCAAAGCCATGTGGTCTCTCTGCCGGCTCCTCCAGCTTCTCGGATGCTGCCATCTCGTCCATGATTCATCGCCTCTGAGCCTAACTCCCAACAACTGGGGAGATAGCTTCTCATCTTCACGAGGGACATACCGCGAGATTTCCCAGAAGTCTCAGGTGAAAGTCATGCCCTCGTAGAGGCCTCATTGGCTACTCAATGGCTTTCTCCAGATTAACAGGCCAGACTCCACCCCTACATCTCAATCATGAAATTAACATAAGCACACGACTGCCACATTGTCCATCCTTATTTTCACTGATTCTCTATTTGATTCTCTATAAGCATGATGTTCTTCTTCAGGAATGAGTCTCTCTTAATAGCACACCCAACATATGTGAGGCTAAGTATTGCCACCCTGGCAGAGCATTCTGCTGTACTTGTTTGTTCTTCTGGCAGTCCATGGCACTTTCAGTATTCTACACCAATACGGTCGTGCTAAGGCATCTTTGCTCTTTAATCTTTGAAGAGACTTTGGACAGTAGACTTGCCTAACACAACATGACGTCTGATTTCTTGGCTGCCTCTTCTATGAGAATGGACTGTGGAGGCCAGTAAAATAAAATCCTTCACAACGAAAAGCTCTTCCTCATTGGTCATGAAGATGTCCATTGGGCTGTGTCTGTCCATTGGTCAGCTCCCTGTAGGCTGTGTTCCTTGATTTTCGTCAGTGAATCCTTCAAGTCCTCTGCACTTCCAGCAAGCAAGGCCGTCTCACCTGCCTATCACAATTTGTTGATGAGCCTTCCTTGAAACCTATTTTAGAATTTTTCTTGTCTGTATTTTTATTAGTTGGAATTTAATACATATAAACATCTCATTTCATATTTCAATCACATCAAGTAGAATTGAACAATTGCTACTACAACCAATTTCCACCCCTTCTTTTTTAACACGGACTCCTCGACATTGTCTTCTTGGATGATTTGCTTAATATGATAGAATGAAAATGGTGAAAGTGACAACCCTGATGTGTACCTTTCCTGATTCTCAGCCAGGACGCAGTCCCTCACTCTGTTCTAGATGAATGACTGCACGATCACAAGTTCTGCATGACTACACATTCTGCACGATCACAAGTTCTGCGTGTGCACAGGTAAATCCGGAATCTCCATTTCCCACAGAGCCATCCATAGTTATTTATGATCCACATAGCCGATTGCATTTGTGTACTCAATAAAACACAAGTAAACTTTTTCTGGTGTCCTCCTTTTCCAGTCACGACCCATCCGATGTCAGCAAGGAAATGCCTTGTTCCACATCCTCATCTGAATTCCAGTTACTGGTCACTGTCTGTCAACGTCAGCCACAACCTGTTTTTGAATTCTCTTCTGCAAAATTTTTGTTCATAATCATACCTTTTTGTTAATGCCAATTGATGAATGAGATTATGAAATAGGTAACCTTAAAAAACAGCTTGAATAGGATCAAGTGATATTTTAATGACCCATTTTGTCGATTTGCAGAGTTGTGGAACCATAATCACCATGTTCGCATGTTTCATCCCCTGTTTTAGTTACCCAGTACTCCTTTTTACAAATAAGCCAAGTCTCACCCCCTGCCGTCAGGTTAATTCCGACTCATATGAGAACATCAGGCACAGCAGAATTGCTTCTTTGGGTTTCCAAGGCTGTCACTCCTTATGAGAGCAATAGCCTCATCTTTGTCCCAAGGCACGACTGGTGGTTTCGAACTGCCGACCTTGTGGTCAGCAGTTCAAGGCATAACTCAACTCTGCCACCAATGCTGTTTGGGAATGAAGATGTCCAAGCCACATCCTCTCTGCTGTCAGTAGCCCAGGGCTTCTGTCACTAGTTTCTTGGCTAATACATGGTTCTGATCTGGTCGCAGTCTTATGACATGCTCTTGTCTACTCTGCGTTTTTATAACTCAGACATGATCAGATTTAGGATTTCCCCTATACTGGTATTCACATAGCAGAAGAAAAACACTATTTCAAACAGCATTCTATCCTCATGTTCCTGTTGAAAATAACCCATTCTGACTAAGTAAATTCTTAACTACACCACAGCATTTCCAGGATGGTCAGTCTGAATGGAAGTAGGCTGCTCCATCTCTCTCTCACACAATACAAACCACTGCCTTTTCTGCTAGCAACTGGGAACTTCTGCACTGCACCACCAGGGATGCAGGGCCATGGTCAGGCATTTTTTTGTAGGGTAAATATTATTTCTTCACATCATTTCCAAAAGGCACCTGTGCCCATTGGCAATCTTTCCTGGTTCTCCCAACCTCCTAGCCCCCCACTTTGTCTTTTAATTATGTATTCATTTCACCTTGCATAATGTGTGTGTAGTTTCGCTTCATGTAACAGGCCAGCCATTCTCGTTATTCCTGGTGGCTATGCTTCATGAAGCCCTTGTAAACCAGGATGAAGTGCATAGGAAGCCACCCTTGTCAGCCCCCGCTGCAGATTTCCCACCCATTTTGTATATGTGAATTTCTTCAAATGACCCAAAGTCTCAGGTCTTTCTAGCAATTGGACAAATCAAAGGATATGAAATTATCAAAAAATGAGGAATAACTATATGTATGTGTATATATGTATATATATATACAAAAGGAATATATATATATTTTTGTTGCTCAGTAGAGTGTGTGTATAAATATAAAGACCCATAATTTGGCTACTGATTTTACAGTGGAAGGATTCTTGTCTCAATGGATTCCCCTAATTTTTAGTAATTATGAATGAAGGTGCTCTAAACATTTGTGTGATATTTTCATGTGGAGTTCACTTTTCATTTCACTTGAGTACCTTACCATGCATGGTACATTGAATAGTGCATATGGGTAGGTGCTAAACTAGAAGTGAAGTTGTTTTCCAAAGTAACTGTGTCATTCTGTATTCCAACCAGCCACATGCAGGAGAACTAGTTGTTCTATATCTTTGCCAACACTTTAGTTCATTCTCTTAATTTAAGTCATTTCTTATATTGGGGAGGGGGGCATCACTTCCCTCTGGTGGTCGTGGGAGCTACCCAACCTTGTTCCCAGAGAGCTGCTGCTGGATTTGAACTGCCAAGCCAATGGACCGTAGTCCTGCACTCAAGCACTATGCCACTGAGACTCAGCTGCATAGTGGTCTCTTATTGTGTTTTGGTGTTATATCTAAAGGATTTGTACCTACCTCAAGATCACAAAGATTTTTCCAATATACTTCACTAGTAATTGAAAAAAATAATTACCATAGATGTTACATGTGGGTCTATTCTTCTTCTTCTTTATGTTATTCTTATCATTCTATATCATTATAGAGAAATATGCAAAATGTTTGTCATTTCCACATGTTTTTCAGGTACAGTCCAGTGACAGTAATTACATGCATCCTGTCATCATGTCCAAGATTTCCCACCACCACCAACAGAAACTAAATGCCATAAACAGTGATTCTGCTTTCTCTCTTTATCCATATCTCATCTCATTTCCTTCTGCTTGTTAATGTTGATTGCTACTCTATTAGGCTGTAATAAAGTCAAATCAATAGGATTGGCAGGTGAGAGACAGATAAAGCAAGACAGACAGAAAGAAAAGTTTTACGAGGCAGTAATTCACACGGTCGTAGAAGCAAGTCAATCTAGTCCAATTCATGTCCCTGGGTCAGATGCTTGGCTGGAAACCTCTCCTGACTTATGTAGTCGCAGGGACTAATGAACCAGGTAGCAGGAAGAGGCAGCAGTAAGATGAATGAATGAATGAATGAATGAATGAATCCAAGGTCAGCACACAGCTGATACTTCCCAGAATTGACAGGCAATGTGGCAGGCCTTTGACTCAACTTCAAAGGACTCGTCCAGTGGTTCTCAACCCCCAACCATAAAATTATTTTCGTTCCTACTTCATAGCTGTCATTTTTGCTGCTGTTATGAATTGTGATATAAATGTCTGATGTGCAGGATGTATTTTCAGTGTTACAAATTGAACATAATGAAAGCATAGTGATTAATCACAAAACAATATGTAATTATGCATTGTGAGATATTTATTTCTAATTACAAATAAATGAAAATTTTCTAGAAACATGGTATAGCATGGGCAACAGTCTTCATACCAGGTACTTACTTGTCTGTGGACGTATCTGCATGTGGGCAGACTTGTTTGGTGATGGGTAGAGAAGCAGTGTCTTGGTGCCTAAGACCATCGGAAATATGTGTCTTAGGCAACCCCCGTGAATGGGTCATTGAAACCCCAAAGGGGTCACGACCCACAGGTTCAGAACCACTGGACTAGAGATTGATGAACCAGCTGAAGGATCCAAATCCAAAGGAACTGAGCTAGTGTCCCTTCCCACCCCTGAAAATTCCTTTCAGTACCTTGAGCGCTGTGACCTGATTAAGGGGGAGCACTCTACCTCCCTCCTCCCATAACTGACGGCTCACAGCAGATCCAATTACGGAGTCGATTGCATTATGCTAGATCACATTGTGCGGGAGGCCTTAACTGAAAACCTGCTGAGATTCCTGGCCCAGTCAGTTTAACACAAAACCTTTCCTATCACAACGATGCGGTCTAGTGCCCACTGAAAAGGATACCTCCTTCATGTGGCTAAATAACAGTCTGATAGAATTTTCCAAGGGGTTGGAATACAAAGGAAATATCATGGTGGGATTTCTAAAGATGCTGTAAATAAACTTCACATCGCTCACCTAGATTTTGTTGTTGTTGTTGTTTTCGTGGCATCACTGCCCTGATGGGAGTAGGACGCCCAGCCTTGCTCCTGGAGAGCTGCTGCTGGATTTGAACCGCCAACCCTGTGGGCTACAGTCCCGCACACAACCACTCAGCCACCAGGGCTCACCTAGATTTTTAAGAATCTTTAAATAGTATGTGGGCGTATATGAGGATTTCTTCAGTATATTGCTTTGACCATTTCATAGTCATTAGCGTCAGTCAAATTTAGAACTGAACGGCTGAGCCCCAGTGGCATAAGTGGTTGAGTGCGGGACTGCGGCCCATGGGTTTGGCAGTTCAAATCCAGTGGCGGATCTCAGGAGCAGTGCCGGGTGGCTCCCACAACCACCAGACGCAGTGATGCAAAAAAAAAAAAAATTTAGAACTGAACAGGCCCAACTCCACATTTACCTTCGAGGTTATTGAGACCTTTTGTGGTGCAAATGGTAAAGTGCTCAGCTGCTGGCTGAGAGGTTGGAGGTTCCAGTCCACACAGAGGCCCTTCTGAAGAAAGGGCTGACGATTCCTCCCTCCCCAATAATCAGCCATTGAAAACCCTTTGGCGCAGATTCTGCGCTGATATGCACATGGGCTGCCATCAATCAAAATCTACTTGAAGCTGACTTAAAAAAAATAAAAAGGTAAAATACCAGAAGACTGTAAGCCCAGACAGGGAAGGAAAGACTAGAACGTTGTGATATGGCATAGTCCTGGCTGGTTGTGTCACAGCAAACCAAAGCAAAAAACCCCAGCTCTGTTGACTACCCATCCGGAGCCCTTCCTACGTACAATTCCTTGTCAAGACTCTCTCCTTGATGGGGAGGAGGGTCCACTAAAAATTAGCTTCTACAGGGGACGCTAAGGGACAATAAGCAGGACATCTACAGCAGGGCACTACAACTGAAAAAGAGTCACCTTTCATCCATTAATAAATGATTTTGAGTTGGGCACTAGCATCAGGCTCAACACTGGGAAGAAGAGGTGGATGAAACACGTCTGTGCCTTGCAATTATAGGACACCAAGTGTACTGGGATGCACGCTCTGGCTTGGTTCAAGATTAGCAAAAGACCAGGCAAAGCCTGGCAGGTTTTCCCTCTTATCAATCATCTCCTGTGAAACAGGAGCATGTCCTATGGATCAGTATTGTCTCCTTTTAGTTGGATTGTGTCCCCCACAAAGAGGCCTTAAAGATCTAGTTCTTAATATCTGTGAATGTGACCTTGTTTGCACGTAGTTTGCTGCCATCCAGGAAAGATGGGACCACTTTCTTGCATGGACTTTATTGCAAGTGTCCTTTAATCTCTGTCCTCATCAAAAAAAGAGAAGAGACACAGAGAGACCAGAAGGACTACTGAGGATGAAGGCAGAGGGTGGCATGGTGGGGGTGTAAACCAGGACATGCTGACGCGTTCATCCAAACCAAAAGCTGTGAGGTTCCCCTCCAAACCCTTTAGACCAGATGTCCTCAAACTATGGCCCACGGGCCACATGTGGCCCGCCGAGGAGATTTATACAGCTATATGGTGTTTTTGTCACCTGTCTTGCTTAGCAGCTGACTCATCCCGGGTCCACGGTGAATTTTGTTCATAGTTTTTGTTTTGTTTTAACTATAGTCTGGCCCTCCATTGGTCTGAGGGACAGTGAACTGGCCCCCTGTGTATGAAGTTTGAGGAGCTGCAAGTTTAGACAGTGGTTCTCAACCTTCTGAATCCCGTGACCCTTTCATACACTTCCCAGTGTTGTAGTGACCACCGCCCCCGCAACCACTAGTTTTTTTGCTGCTTCATCACTGTATTTTGCTACTGTTATGAATTCAGTGACCCCTGTAAAATGATCCTTTGACCCCCAAAGAGGTCACGGTTGAGAACCACTGCTTTAGAGAGAGCACAACCCTGCCTCTACCTTGGCCGTGAACTTTGGGCCTCCAGAACGCCATACATTTTGTTGTCCCGAGTGCTCAGTTTGTGGTCATTTGTTCCAGCATCCCCAGGAAACCAATTCAAGCTTGTTCTCTAAAACAGGCACATTCAAAACAAAAAGCCCCAACTCACTGACACTGAGCCAATCCAGGTGCTTAGGGATGTCGCGGCTTTGAATAGAACTTCTCCTTGCAGGGTCTGAGGGTAACTGTCCAGGAGAAGCCGGCATCCCTTTGCTCCTTGGAGCAGCTGGTGGGGTTCGCTGGCCTGCCTTCTGGCCCTCAGCCCGACGCAGGGCTCAGAGCATTATCAGGACCCCATACTTGGCACAAAGGAGACTCCATAGATACTGGGCTGAGCTGAGCCAAGGGAGAAACAGAGAAGCTCTCGAGAAGTATATTGTGATGAACCACGGGCTAGAGGTTGCAGAGGGAGTGTGTGTATTGGGGGGAGTTCAACTTCCTTGGGTCGGATGAAGTCCCATGGTGTAAAAATGGCCCTCTGAGCAGTTTGTCATGGTGACAGTGGAGTGGCTTGTTACCCAGTCACGGGTGGCGCCTTCCTAGAAGGTCTGGGCTGGTGGTGGGTGCCCAGGAGGCCACAATCAAGAGATGACTCAAGCAGCAAAGAGGTTTTGTGCGATGTGTGTGTGTGTGTGTGTGTGTGTGTGTGTATGGATGGATATACACATGCCTCTGATGTCGTAGTGAATGAATGATTCATGATCACTAAATAGTGGAACTAGACATCACCCTTTTTTGCAGCAACAGCACGCACTGAGCCGGGTTTTCTGAGGGAAGCTCCTTTAGTTTGGTGGCTTTCTGCTGCTGACTCCTTGTTCATCTTTTGATCATTCTCTCTTGAGCTCGCTATACTTTTACTATGTTAAGGTACACAGCTACCATCCACCTTACCACAAAAATAAAACTCACTGCTGTTGAATCTCTTATGACTCACAGTGGTCCTCTAGGATTGATTTAGTCGAACTGCCCCTGCGGGTTTCTGAGACTGTAACTCTTTATTGAGATAGAAAGCCTCGTTTTCATCCCAAGGAGCTCCTGCTGGTCTCAAACTTGTGGTTACCAGCCCAACATGGAGGCCCTCAGGTCTGAGAGCTAGAAAAGTCCCAGCAGCCGGGGGTGCTTCCTGATCCCACTTTGGAGGCCCCTTCCCCCAATGGGAACCTGATCCAGGCATTTCTAATAAGCATTCACTGGGTGCCAGGCAATGTTCTATCTTGCAAGAGGTCTGGTGCAGCCGATTTGCCCAATGCATTTGGTTGTTTGGTTTCTTGCCTGCTGCTCCCGTAAGTGTCAGCTGTGGGTCCTGCTGCACAAGCCCTCTCTAGGGGGGGTTGAAGAGCAAGAATGTCACTTGTAGGACTAAGGTGTGCCTGAGCCAAGCTATGATATTTTCGGTCACCCCCTATTCATGTGAAAGTTGCGTATTGAAGAAGGAGGCCAGGGACGAATGGACGCATTTGAATTCCGATGTTGGCAACAAGTAGAGTACCTGTGGGCTGCTCAAAGAGCAAACAGATCCGTTGGAAGAACTATAGCTAGTGTGGCAGGACTAGCTGCTCACCATGTTATCAGGAGACCAATCTCTAGGAAAGGGCATTGTGCTTGGTTAAGTAGAAGGACAGTGAAAAAGAGGAATTTCCCTGAAGAGATAGATTGACAGTGGCTTCAATAATGGCCTCAAACAAGACAGCAATTACAAGGATGGTGCAGAACTGGACAGTGTTTCGTTGTTGTATACCGGATTGCTGTGAGTTGGAACTGACTGATGGTTCATAACAGCAGCAACAAGAACAAAAACAGCAAGTGTTTTTTCTAGCCAGTGGAGCAGATACAGAGACGAGAAGGATCCCTGCCTCCTACCAAACACAGAAGCGCATTTCATGAGAAATACTCCCGTAGGCACATGCAGAAGGGTCAGGGAGCTTGAGAGGAACCCAGACCTCAGAAGCTGCAATCATAGGAAGGACAGGATGCCCGGGTGTGAGTTGAGTGTGTGGGATTTGGAGAGGCAGAGTTTGAAGAGGAAGTTAGAAGACAAGGAGAGCACCTGGGACAAGGGCCAGAGAGACTGTCAAGCTCACCAGGGGGACACTTTCTAGATGGCCGCATACTTGATGATATCACATGGCACACATTACAGGAGAGCCTGTAGGTGAATTGAAATTGTCTTGATGACAGGGGGGTAGAGTTATTTTGTGCTTCTGTGGTTAACTTGAGTAATTGCAGCCAAGACTACAGTGTATGAGCCCCCAAATCTAAAATACTTACTGATTTGCTCTTTTAGAAAAAAATGCTTGCCAATTTGAGGATTGCAAATGAATAATACTGTGGAAAGTTCGGGCAAGGTGAACAAATCATCCTTTCTATAAAGAGATCTTTATATAATTTACAGATATCTTTTGCATTCCACCTATAACTTCCTCCATTGAATTGTTAAAAAAAATTCCTGGATAGATAAGACAGTTGCTGTCCCATTGCCTCTGACTCGTCTCGTGACACAACAGTTGTACAATAGGATATGGTGCATATTTCCAGCATGTTCTACTGTTGTACCAGTTCATCTCACCAAGATTACCCATCATTGACTCTCTCTCTACCAAACATGATGTCCTCCTCTAATCATTTATCCTTCTTGATAACATGTGCAAAATATGTGAGTTGGGTGGTCTTCTCTTGTGTTTTAGTGGACTAATTTGCAGAAGTTGTAGAGCCTTTGTTCCTGGTTTTCCTTAGTCTGGAAGTTCTGCTCAAGTTGGGTGCGAGAGAGGAAGTCTCACCATCCGTGGCAGTTGCATATCTGATGTCAATTTGAGGATTAAGACTGTAGGGGTGGAAGCTAACCTGTTCATCTGGAGATAGCCAACGAGAATTCTGTGTGGGCCTGGCCTTCTCCTCTGAGACTTTTGGGAAATCAGGTACTCTGGGAAATCTTGGTCTCTCTCTGTAGGTATGTGGATTGATGTTGCTGTGGATGTAAAACCAAACACTAAGCTCACGGCAATGGAGTCGGTTCCGACCCATGGCCACCTTACAGGACAAGGTAGAACTACCCTGTAGGTTTTTGAGACTGTAACTTTACAGGCACAGAGGGCCTCATCCTCCTAAGGAGGGGGGCTAGTGGTCTCAAACTGCTGACCTTGAGATAAGCAACCCAACACACAATCCACATTGCCATGAAGGCCCATCACGTTTCGAAAGTGCACGATGATTTCCAGATTCCGTGAGACCAACACGTGGGTGGGGACCGGATGCACAAGAAAGCTTCACATTTCGTAACCCAAAGAACAGGAAGGACGTGTGTGCTAATGAAACGGGACCAAGTGCCATTGGGCTACAGACTCCTAGAAAGAATGAAAAGTGGAAATTTTTATAGCTCGTCCTGATCGCTGCCAATGTGCCTCAAGGTTAGGTTTCCCAGGAAATGCTTATCTTTTTGTCTCTTGCTTGTTAGAACCGAGAAATACATGATTCCTCCAGGCCCATACATTTATTGCTCTTTGGACAGGATTCATGCTCGGGAAAGCAGAGCTTTGTTTTCATGTTCACGAACCTTTCGAACCAGCATCGAAACAAGGCTGCCTGTGTATTTCATACTAAGGGTGTGACCCCATTACCCAACATTCCACTCTAGAATCACTATTGCTGACGGTCAATTCCTGGCTCAAAAGTTCACTCTTCCCTGGCTGCAGCGCAGGTGGGAGTTAGCGGAGAGAGAGGAGGGTTATCCACGGTGGCAGACGTTGACATATGGAGAAGTGCATGCCCTCCAGCCTGCTGTGGGAATAGGGCTCTTGGACCAGTCCTTGTGACCTAGGGAGCCACATTCGTGGCTTGGATTCCATTTGGTGGGCACAGATTTTCCAATGAGGTTTCTTTCCATTAGTGACTCTTCACTGGATGTCATATTCACTCTGTGGACCAGAGACAGCTGTATTTTCATCACCGCCCCCACTTGACACCCACTTTGTTTGAATTCTGAGAAGTCACTGAGTGCTGATACTTGAACTCATGGCCATCAAGTCCAACTATAGGGCAGGGAAGAGATACCTGGGTTCTCAAGACTTTCCATATAAATGGGAGTATTTCTCTCAAAGAGTGGCTGGCTGGCGGGTTTGAACCACCGATCTCATGGTTAGCGCCTTGGTGGGCATGTAGCCTACTATGTCACAGGGTTCTCAAAGCTATGACTGGAGGGTGAAGAGGGCATGTGTGTTAGTCCGGGTAGACTGAGAAACAAATTCACAGACACGCATGTGGATATAAGGGAAAAGGTTTATATACAAGAGGAATGGAACATTGAGAAAGCATCCCAACCCAGTCCGGTTCAAAGTCATAAGTCTGATATTAGTCCATATACCCAATACCAGTCTATAAAGTCTTCTTCCAACTCACAAAGTCACAGGTCAGTGGGTGAAGAGTCCTGGCACTGGCAGGGGCCTCTTCATGTCTCCTCGTTTCCAGGGCTCAGGGTCCATCAGTAGTGTCCATTGGTGATTTAAACATTTCAATGCTGGCAGGGGTCTCTCTTTGGTTTTTCTGGCTTCAGAGGTCTAGTTCCATCAGGGTAAGGCTGGGTGACTTCTCCTCCAGCTCCTCCAGCTCTTCGGATGCTGCCATCTTGTCATGTCGGTTGAGTGACTCCCAACAACTGGGAAAAAATGGTGTCTCATCTCCACCAGGAAAATACCGCAAGACTTCCCAGAAGTCTCAGGAGAAAGCCATGCCTAGACAGAGGCCTCATTGGCTACTCAATGGCTATCTCCAGATTAACAAGCTAGACTCCACTCCAACATTTCAATCATGAAATTGACATAGGTACATGACTGCCACCACATGGTACTCATAAGAGGAATGGGCATGTCCTTTGTGTTGTTTTGTCCCCTGCTATTTAGATTTGTTTAGCTCCATCTGTTACCATGGAGCTGAAGCCTTGAGTCACAAGGAGGAGTTGCCTATTAAGAATAGCACAGCCTCCGTTTCTCCCTGGGCTTCCTGTCTCTGGACTATTCCTCCAGGAAGCAGTAATCACTGTCTCATTGAGCCAGTTACTGTGAAGTTGAATTGTGCCCACAGTTACCCCTTGCTCCATTGCTGGAAGTGTGTGCTTCATTGGGTCTTCAGTGGCTGGGTTTTGGGAAACGTATTCCTTTTTTTCCACCTGGCATCTTTGGGTGGACTTGTCCGCCAACCTCTGGGTTGGCAATGGCTTCTAGGTACAGGGAACAGCATGCTATGACTTGGATGAACCTTGAAAGCCTGATGTTGAGTCAAATAAATCAGCAGTCACATGAAGGTGCTATTCAGTGAACCCATTTTTATGATGTATCTAGAATCGGCCATTTCATAGACACCAGAGCTAGAGAGAGGTTTCCAGCAGTGATTTCCAGCAGGGCATTATTGCTTAGGGGCCACTGAGTTTCTGTTCAGGGTGATGGGAATATTTGGAAACAGATGGAGATGAGGGCTGTACAGAGTGATGGATGGACATAATGTATCCACGAGTTGTACATGTCAAAACACTGACCGGGAAAGTGATTGATTTTATTTAGTTCCACCTCATAGTCATCTCTTTGCAAAAAAGAAAGCAGTACAGATGTAAATTAATGAAATACACATGTTCTGATAAGAGACCACTTTTGTGTTTTACATTTTTGGGGGTTGCATATAAGCTTTTACTGGGGCAAAAACAATCTGCACTGCCGCTAACAAAAATTTGGTGGGAAACTGTTGTGGCCGTCAGGAGAGTGATGGATTTTGTTGGAAAAAAAGATGAATTTGAATGGTATTGTGGAGGGTGAGACACGAATGTTTTCAACAAGATGCATTCATGCTGTAGCATGTAGTACCATGTACCTACAAGCTCAGGGGCCAAAAATGAGGCTATCTTTGAACTGCTGGAAATGTTTGCTGTTTGGGATTTCAGCTGATGGCTTCTTGGGAGCCACAGAGGGTTTTTGAGCAGAGTGGGAGTAAAATTAGCAGTGTTCTTTAAGGCAATTACAAGTGCAGATATGGGGTGGGAGGCTTAGACACGAGCTCACTGCCCCCATGGCGGCCAGCGTAGGGCTGGGTTGGGAAAACTGAGAAATGGCAGAAAGATGGGAAATGGTTTGGGCGTGATCTCTGAGTGTGGTGTGTCCCCTACTTGTACTGGGTCAAGCTGAAGTGTAAGCTTTGAGAAGAACTCACCAGTGAGTAAGAAAAGATCATGAAGCTGCAGCATTCCACTGAAAGTGGGAAATCAAAAGCCAAACCTGTGCTCATGGCTCGTTGTGACCCGCTCTTGATGTCATTTACTGAGTGGTCCTTCACAGCCTTAGTCTTGTCCCCTGCTGCCTCCCTCCCCAACCCTTGACTTCCTTATGTAAACTCAGGGACAGCAGCGATGGATTATGGCCACTGTGCTCTGTAGAACATCATTGGTTCAGTGTGGGTGACGTGCTTCTTAGTTGGATTTCCCAGCCTCTCGCTGTGGAGAGGGAGTTTTCCTTCAGAGGTTTCCAGAGCAGCGAGGCCATGCACGTTGGCAGCCAGATGGGCACCTGGAGCCCTTGTAGGACTCGACTTCCAGGGCAAGACATGTCTGCCACCAATGTTGTTGAGGCTGTCGATATCAACCAATAGTGGTGACTGTGTGCACCGCAGAGAAAAGGGGTGTGACCGTGGGTTTCCTTAAGTGTTATCCAGACAAAGGCAGACCTTCAGGGCTTTCTTCTGCCCGGCTTGAATTTGAAGCCACCGAACATTAGGCTTGTCACCAAAGGCAGGTTGTCCTGCCCTGCTGTGTTCAATTGAATTCTCGAGAGAAGCCAAATCAGTCATGTTTGCATGTGTGTGTCTAAAGAAAGGATTTCCACACTTGTAGGAATGGGTACATCCAGTCTGATTCAAGTCAGGCTTTCTTGTGAGCTGTGGTAGATGATGTTCAGGAAGCAGAGACACCCGGGTGGGGCTCAAGCTGGTGGATGCAGATGTCAAATGAATCCCAAGTGGACCTAATGGATCCACCACCAGTGAGAGTCCACTGATGGCTCCTGGGATGAGCAGGTGATGCAACCAGTAGTCAAGGAACTAGATGCAAGACCCAGCTCTGGCAGGAAGGGAGAGACTAAAAAGGATTCGATAGCCTCAATCTCTCATTAAAAAAGACTGACGAGCCCAAAGAGGTGTTACCAGGTTGTGATGCGATTGGTAGGTGGAACTCTGCCCCTATCCTTCCCTAGGAGTGTCTGG
Organism: Nesogale talazaci; assembly: GCA_004026705.1. Lineage (NCBI taxonomy): Eukaryota > Metazoa > Chordata > Mammalia > Afrosoricida > Tenrecidae > Nesogale > Nesogale talazaci. The sequence goes on from PVJH01025449.1 coordinate 15,068, forward strand.
TTGACTTTATCCATAACCTTCACATCTATCCAGAGACCTACCTACCAGGTGCTCAGGGAGTTGATACGTCCTAATTTAAACAACATTTCTGTGAGGTATGTGTGCTTCAGGCTGCGTAACTGTGGGCTTCCATCCTGCAGAAATGCCCTGTCTTGAGTTTTTGAAATCTTCGCAGAGCCTCAGGGTACATTTTGTGAATAGAAAACAATCTCTTCCATTTTATTTAAGTCTCGCTCTCTTTATTTTCATAACCAACTTATGTGTCCAAAGGGAGACCAAATGTAAGCCTTCAGCTCTTAGTAGAGACCAGGAAGTGCATGAATTCTCATTTGAATTAAAGTCCTTCTCACCATTGCAGAGGATATTTCTATGACAAACCACATGCCGTGTATTTTGAGAGAGGTAAGAAACAAAGAAAACAAACAAGCCACGAGGATCTGGCCTTGTTTTGAATACTTGCTCTCCAATTATACCCATAAATTCTGCCCTTACAGGGTGTTGGGAAAAGCTATCGTTGAGTTCGTTAGCTGTAAGGCACGAGGCTGGCATGAGTTAACTTGCAGATAATTACCCCACGGCAGGCTTAGCCAGTGAAGGGTGGACTGCTTGTACTCCAATCTACACCGTATGAATGCGCCCCTTGTTATGCTATTTAATGAACGAAATTGCTTGCCTTTCTGCAGCAGGGGGCAAGGAGTGGCTGCAGAAAGCATCTGTCTTCTTGCTGAAGACCAGCACTGCGGTTGGGACTGTTTTTTGAAAGAGCCGACCCTCTGTGCGATCTTGCACCAAGCTGGGATTGGGAAACTCCCTGAAGGGGACTTTTTCTCCCCAGATTCTGCTGCCCTTGGTTCAGCCACAGGGGATGCAATCTTGGTCTTGTTGCCCACATCCAGAGGGGAAAACTCATGACCCACTTGGGGGGTCTGTAGGTCCCGATGACATGGATCTTGACCAGTGGTTCTCCACCTTCCTAATGCCATGACCCTTTCATACAGTTCCTCATGTAGTGCTGACCCCCCACCATCACTTTATTTTCATTGTTAGTTCACCACTGTCATTTTGCTATTGTTGTGAATTGGGCGTCCTCTGTGAAAGGGTCATTCAACCACTAGGTTGAAGAACCTCAGATCTTGATCAGTATCCACACTGATCAAGCAATGATGGAATGCCATTCTTCCCCAGCTCTCACTTTTGCCCTCCATCTTCCTCTGTGCTTGGATTCTGTGTCTATCTCCAGGAGCAGCCTCCAGTGGGCCGCTGTCCCTGGGAGCTTTCACTGCCCGGCTATTCTCCCATCAACCTTAGAGCCACAGGACTCGGCACCCTCTGGCCTGCGATATCCCTGCTCCCCACTTCACCTTTCTGCTTCTTTGGCCCACAGCTGCATGAACACGGAGCGGGCTCCTGTTCACATGCCTCCCATGGACTTGAGATGGACTGGGCCAGGGTGCCTTCTTACTAGAAAATCACTTCTTGATTTAAAGTCCTTTCTTATACGTCCATGAATGTCAGTGGTTTTATTACTCTGGACAACCCAGCTGCACACAGGAGGCCCCTTAGGGATGGAGAGGGTCAATGGAAAGAGAAGCCTCCTGAGGGGACAAGCCGATACCGCAGCTGCAAACATGGAGTTCAGATGTGGCCGCACTTGAGATGATGGTGAGGGACTAGGCGGTGTTTCTTTCTGTCGTGTGGAACAGATGGAACAGAGCCGGCTGGACAGCAGCGGATAACAACCAGTTGCGTCCCTGAGGGATGTCCTGCCTCCTATTTGTACACCTAAAGGAAGCCTAAATCATTCATTCATCATGTCTTGAGCGCCTGTTGCACATAGACATTGTCTGAAGCACATAGAAGTGTGCAGTGATGGGCTTGGCTTGAGCAATGCAACGGTACTTTCCCATGGGGCTGAGTTACGGAGTTCTTCCTCCAGCGGAATTTTCTTATCACTGGGTGCCAGCGGCTCTGACAAGGCTTTCTGTTGACCTTGATACTGGGTGGGGACTGCGTGTCTGGGCGTGTAGTCTCTCTCCCTTTGAACGATTGTGTGTTGATTAGAGTGTTGCGCTCTTGTTAAGAGGTGCTCTAGAAACACAGCAGTGAAGTGTGTGGCTTCCAACCAAAAGGTTAGCAGTTCGAAACCTACCTCGTGGGGAAAGATGTGGCAGTGCGCTTGCATAAAGATGAGAGCCTTGGCAACCCTAAGGGAAGATCCTGTTCTGTCCTCTGGGTCAGTATGGACTTGAGATTATGTTCACAACAGAGAGATCAGTACATAGAAATGGGACACGCTGTATTACAACAGCCCTTGTTCGAATTCCAAATCTATCATTTACTAACTGGGTAAATACAATTGACTCAATATTGAATGTCCCTCCCACTTGCGAATTGGACATAAAAGCCACGGGTTAAATCAATTCGACAATGCCTTTTGTTTTTAGTGTCACCTCAGTGGATAACTGAGGACACATTTACACATGTGCAATACCATTGTGCCTCGCCAATAGAGTGGATCCATTTGTAGTTTGCTTCTTCCTCCTCTCTGGAACACAATAGTACTCATTCAATCCAAATCCCCAGCCAACCCTTTTGCCGCCAAGTTGATGTTGAGTGGCTCAGGGAAGCACCCAGTGTTTCAGAGCAGAACTGCTTTCTAGGACTTTGAGCTTTACGGGAGCAAATGTCTAGGCTTTTCTTCTGCTTTGAACTGCTAACCTTGAGATGCGTGGATTGTGCAAGTCCTTTGCATTCCTCAGCGGCCTTAGGATCCCACTATCCCCAACCTAACCAATGCCAACCAACATCGTGGACTGACCCTATGAGGCTGTAAGTTTTAGAGAAGCAGCTGGCATGCTTTCTCCTAGGGAGTGGCTGGAAGGTTCACACTACTGACCTTTTAGTTCCAGCTGCGTTATTGAACCACTGCCCTACCAGCCCTCTTGAGACTCAGTTATGAGGTGCTTTTGAATCAGTTCCAACAAATAGCAGACTCTGCGTTCAACAGAACACACTTCCTGGTCACGCTTCATATACACAATCGTCCTCATGTTTGAGCCCATTCTTACAGCCGCTGTGTCAATCCATCGCATCAAGGACCTTCCTCTTTTTCACTGCCCATTAACTTTACAAAGCATGATGTTCTTCTCCAGGGACTGGTCTGTCCTGGCCATCTATCCAAAGTACGTGAGATGAAGTTTTGCCCTCCTTGGTTTTAAGAGCACTCTGGCTGTACTTTTCCCAGTAGTGTTTTTAAATCAATGGACTCAAATATACAGACTCTGTGTGATTCATCTTAGGCCACTTGCCCTAAGATGGAAGTGCTTTTTAATATTGCAGAAGGTGGTAAGAGAATGGCAGCCTGGGTGTCAGTAAGGGCGGCGCTTGGCTGAGCTCTGTCACTAGTCTGGAGGATTAGATTCCAGTGGAAGGGAAAGATGTTGCCTGAGCCTATCAAGTGAAAATGGCTGTGGCATCTCTGCCAATCAGGTAGTCAGGGAACAAGGACGGGCCTCTGTCTGAAACAGAAGCTGCCTGGTCGTGTCCTTGCTTCATCTGTTGTCCTAGGTTCGGGAGAACCTCCCAGAATGCATCAGCAACACAATAAGACAGTTGCCGTTCCTCCTGGGTGAGTTCTCTTTGACAAAGGGGAGAAATGAATTTATAGGGAATTCCAGGAAAGAAAAAAATCCAGGGACTGAGACATTTAAAAAACACCATAGTTTTATTTTACGCTTGTCAACAGGGCTGACAAGTACAAGAGTTGTGGCCCAGATGTGCGGGAAGGCGCTCGTAAATCCTGTTTCACACCGTGTTTTTATTTTTTATCTTGCCTGCCACTTGCCCTAAGATGGAAGTGCTTTTTAATATTGCAGAAGGTGGTAAGAGAATGGCAGCCTGGGTGTCAGTAAGGGCGGCGCTCGGCTGAGCTCTGTCACTAGTCTGTGTTGGTGGCTGGGCTCTGGGGACATGCTGCCCTTCCACCCTCACTCCAACTTCTGCAGAGGCTCCTGAGTCTGCCACAATTCTCACTTTAAAGGGGGGGGGTGCTCTGGTTTGGGGGGACCCCCAGGACCTGATTCCAATCAACCCACAACCAGCCAGCCAGTGTCTGTGGCATTGGCTCTGATCCATGAGGACGCGGCATGTGTCCGTGCAGAGCTGTGTTCAATAGGCACAGTGCCAGGGCTTTCTTCCCAGCCACCTTCTTCCTCCTACCTGTCGGTTCACATCCGAGCACGTCAGTCACACCCTTTGGTACTCCTGGGACTCGATTGTGAGGGTTGCTTGATTCTTATTCTTGGTCCACTTGAGAAATGCCTAGAGGCCCAGCCCTATGCCTTGGGGAAACAGGAAGGCTTTGTAAGTAGAGGGCCATGTGCTTCACCCTGGAGAAGGAAGCTTCAGCCTGGTGTGGAGGGACAGGACCAGAGTCAAGTCCCTTCATAAGGCTGTGTAGGATGTGGCATCTCTTCTGGGAGTGTGTGGCTCACAGAGTGGCCTGGGCTCTGCAGTCCAGAGTGCAGGGTGCCATGTCTTTACGGGCTGATTCGTAGCCTGTGAGACCCAGATCCTTTTCCGGGGTCCAGCAGAAGCTCCAGAGGCGACGCTTCTGTCTACCCAGCCTTGTTTTGGTGAAGGATTTAGGACGAGCTCACCAGCCACTAAAGCCGCACAAAACTGGAAACAGGTCAGATCACATAACGCAGTCTCCAGCTGAAGATTTAATTTCTAACGGACATAGCTGGAAGTTCTTAAATCTGGGATTCTGACAGCTTGCTCCCCACCCCTTGGCATAGGCAAAGGGCTTTCTGGGAAGGAAACAGAAAGGAGTATGAGCTGCCGACATGGTAATCTATGTGGGAAGGAGGCTAAACGCAGCCTAAAAGCTCAGTAACGAATCGGAAAATAATGACTAGGTAGGGGGAAGCACTCAGAGTGACCCTACGGAACAGGCTGGGACGGCCCCTGTGGGATTCCGAGACCCTATAACTCTTGGCGTCGTGGCTATGCTTTGGACTGTGAACTGCAAGGTCAGTCATTCGAAACCACCAGCCGCTCCTCTGGAGAAATTCAGGGCTTGACTTAGGGCTCTCTGAGTCAGAATTGACTGGACGACAGTGAGTTTTTGAGTTTGGGGGGTGGAGGGGGGCACAATTTTCCCTTGCATGCCCTGCCAGCTTTGGGAAAGTCTTGAGTCCTGTGCAAGACATAAATCCTGCTGAGGTCAGTTCCCATGGGCCAATTGGCATCCAGTAGATCCTGGCTCCTGGAGACTGTGCTGTGTCACGGCTGAGCTGTGGGCCGTCGGGCTGGAATTTTCAGAAGTAGATCACCGTGCCTAACTGCCAAGGAGGTTCAGGGAAGACTGGAACCTCCAGCCTTTCTGTTAGCATCAGCGCTCACTAGCCATTCGCCCCCTGTTCTGACGACAGTGGTAAATGGGATCTAGTCTCATAAGCCAAGGTGTCATCTCATGGACTCGCCCTCCATCCGTAGATGCAAATTTGGGGAGACAGAAGAGACGGCTGGCCTCTCATCAGTCATCTGCTGCTCAAGGACCAGGCTGGTAGTTCCTGTAACTCCCTGCCGTCCAGTTATTCTGACTCCTGGTGGCCCTCTAGGACAGGGTAGACCTGCCCCTGTGGGTGTCTGAGAGCGTGGCTCTTGAGAAGAGTAGAAAGCCCCAGCTTTCTCCCATGGAGCTGCAAGTGGTTTCGAACTGCTGGCCTTGTGCTTGGCATCCCAACACATAACTACTAAGCCCTGGAGACTCCTCTCATTCCCATGTACCGCACCCACCTTTGTTCGTCTGTTTTTGACAGCAGTTAAAACCATGTTGTCAGTCACTCAAGGATGGGTAGGAGAAGACAGGAAAGTCTTCCTGGCTGCGGGTGACAGCACACCCCTTTCAAGCAGCAGCCTGGAGGCCAGGGCCCCTTGGCTAGGGTTGCTCGGGGAAGTTCGGTGGAGGAGGAGGCTGCAGGGAGGAAAGCACTGGGGAGAAGGCAAAAATCAGACCCAGAAAAACAGAAAGCACTGCCCTGGCTTTGAGATCATGCTGGCTCTGTTCCAGCCTTTAGGACAGAGCACAACTGTCTTAAGACTGTGAAATTTTTTTTTGGAGGGGGGCATCACTGCCCTGGTGGGAGTAGGAAGCCCAGCCTTGCTCCTAGAGAGCTGCTGCTGGATTTGAACCGTCAACCCTGTGGGCCGCAGTCCCGCACTCAACCACTGTGCCACCAGGGCTCCGTCCGGCTGTGAACCTTTATGGAAGCAGAAAGCCTCATCTTTCTTCCTGGGAGTATCTGGTGCAGGAAGGGGGAGCCTTTTTTTACTTCCTTTTGGACATTGATCACCTCGTCTGCAGGCCACACTGGCCAGACGTGTAATGAACCCACCCCCTAATGTGATGGCTTCTCTGGTGAGAAAGGGACTTCTCACGGTGAGGTCAGCTGGTATGATACGGTCAGAGGGCCATACACTCCCCACCCCTGGCCTCAAACACCTCAAATTCACTGCCTTTGTGTGGATACCCACCCAGAGCAATCCGGCAGGACAGGGTAGGACAGTGTCTGTGAATGTCCAAGACCGCAGATGGGAGTCGAAATCTCCGTCTTTCTCCCCAGCTCTGGCTTAGGGGTTTTCAACTACCGATTTTGCTATAGCAACCTAACTCGTAAAACGCCAAGCTAGAACTCACTGCCGTCAAGTCCACTGCCGCTTGCTGGGACCCCATCGAACAGAGTCGAACAGATCCCGTGGGCTTCTGAGATGGTTCAGCTCAATGAGCATGCGCAGCCTCGCCTTGCTCCTGGGGAGAGACCAGTGGGTTCGAATCACTGAAGTTGGGGTGAGCAGCTCAGTGCATTACCCTCTACGCCAGCAGAGCCAATTGATCAAGAATCCTTTATGATTGGACAAAGGCAAACATCATAGGCATTGCAACTCTTCTTCGGATATGTATGTATGTACCGTGCATCTCTCTGTGGTAGTGTGTACGTGTGCACATGTGTATACACCTCCCACTGCCCTATGCCCTCAAGTTGATTCCAACTCTTAGTGGCTTCAGAGAGGGTCTGTGAGACTGTAAACCATTACAGAAGCGGACTGCTTCAGCTTCCTGCCATGGTGCAGCTGATGGGTTTGAACCACTAGACTTGTAGTCCTGTAGCCCAGTGTTTATCCCACAGCACTACCAACATGGTGTGTGTGTTTGTGTGTGTGTGTGTGTGTGTGTGTGTGAGAGAGAGAGAGAGAGAGAGAGAGAAATCTAAACTCTCTGTCCTCTAGCCCATTCACACTCACAGTGATCCATCCCACAGGATGGGGAGGAACTGCCCCTGTGGGTTTCCCAGAGTCTTTTCAAGATGTGAATGCTTTGTCTTTCTCCCACAAAGCAGCTGGTGATTTCAAACTGCTGACTCGGCATTCAGCATTCCAGCATGAAATGTACTACACCCTCAGGATGTTGTGCACACACATGAAATGTACTACGCCCTCAGGATGTCGTGCACACACACAAATACATACACACACATCCCTACTAATTGAAAATGACACTAAGTTCATTGCAGGTCAGTTAGGATTTGTTGGGTCCCACTCTGCTAGTTCCTATACAAGTCATTCAGAGTCGAAGTGTATTAAATTCCTGGATGACCACCTGTCAACAGAGGACTATTTTCTATGTCACTTTCTTATTTTTAAGTTTCTATGGACTTGGGAATTGTGATAAATACATAGATTACGTACACACACACACACACACACACACATACCCTAATATAAAGATGGGAGTCCTTGGGTGGTGTAGATGGTGAATGTATCCAGCTGTTTACCGAAAAGTTGGAGAGGTCAATCCATCCAGAGGCTGGTAAGAAGAAAGATCTGGCTATCTACTCCCCCAACTCATCCATGGAAAGCCCTCTGATTTTCGACATCCTTCTATGCCAACAGACATGTCTGGGAGCTCTGGGCAGCAACTGGCTTGGTTTTGCACAGAGATAAGGTGGTGAGACAAGTGAGTCGAGGCAGATGAGAGCCTCTGGGGCCACAGGTAGGACTTGGCTCTCTCTAAAATGCTGCAGTTACTGAAGGGTGGTGCCCATTAGATAACACTCGATTCTTCTGTGACTGACCAGAAAACTCTTTCTTTGTAACTTTTTGATAGTCACTGGGTTTCAAGTAAAAGTAAAGACATTGTTCTTCTTTATCAGTAACCTTGAGGCTTTTTTTCTCATCTTGTGATTTTGCAGTGTTGGTGATAGTAAATGGATGTCTTTTATGTGAATAGCACACTGGGTTCCTTGAGCCTTTCCTAGCAGACTGGCTAAGAAAGTGGGGAGGTCCCTTGAATTAAAGATACGACTTTTGACCTCTTGTCTTGGTCTTGGCTATCCTGACTACTGGTCCTGTCCCTGTTCCTCGTCCAGCCACAGTGAATCACAGTGCATTTATTGGGCCTGGCAAGAAGATGCCAGAAAATATTAAACACAAATTTATTGCTGAATATAGGACCGCATGCTTACAGAAATATACCTCGGTGACAAAAGATATTCTGGAAATAGGTGATTGCATTAGGTCGCCTAGTAGAACATTTCAGCCGAAGGAGACAATGTCACAAATGCTTTTTACTTTGGAAACACAGCATTAGAAAGGCGGCTTTGGAAACAGCCTTAGAAAGATGGCGTCCCTGCAGACAGAGATCCTGGAAACAAACCCCGGAAGAGGCTCCATCAGGAACCAAAGTCTTAAGTGGATCTGAGAGTTAACCACAATGATCCCAGGAGCCAAAAAAAAACACCAAAGAAACAGGAGAGAGGGCAGAGAAAGACCAGCTGGCTCAAGTGGCTGTATGAAGATGGGAGGAAAGTGCCTGCCCCTGCATATGGAACCTTCTCCACCTTCTCTGTACTGAACTCACACGGTCTGAGCGTTTGCACCCGAGGTGGCCTTTCTATTTTCTGCCAGCCTCATTCTCTTTCATCTCTGCCCGCCGGGCTGGTTTCTGGCTCTTCTTTCATCTGCAGCAGGGCACAGATGCTGCCCTTAGCAGATGATAAAATTACTCCAGAAACATCTCTGCCGAGTTTGTGTCCCTCTTGTTCCCTGTTCCTCACTCTCCCACAGGCCCTCCAGTTACAGGCTCTTGCAGGCCTTTCCCATGACTTTGGGCCATCCGCCGCAGAAGCGCTGAGTTTGCTCCTGTCCCTCAGAACCCATAGGAACAATTCTAGCCTCAGTGCCATTGAGTTGATTCTGACCCCTAAGGACTGTGTGATACAAGGAAGAACGGTCCTTGTGAGATTCTAAGAATGCCACTCATTCGGCAGGTGGGGACCAGTGCGGGTCTGACTGCAGGGTGTGTGTGTCAGAGCTTCCAGGTCCCTGGAGCTCAAAGAAGTCAGGGGCTTAAGCAAAAGGCAGGCCGGCTTTCCTCTTTCTGTACAGAGCGCCTTGTATAGGTCAAAACGGGTACCTTACCAAATGTTCCTGAGAACCAAGGATGCCAGCCTCTTTCCGTAATTTTAGTGAGTCTTTGAGCCCGCCTTTCTACTCCCGAATAGAATAGAGTGACAGTCTCAGAAACCCGCAGGGGCAGTTCTGCCCTGTCCTTATAAGGTTCTATGAGCCAGAATTGACTCCAGGGCAGTATTTGGTTTCCTTTTAGGCCCTCAGGAACATGACCTCCAAATGCCCTCAGTCCCCACACGTTCTGTGCTCGCAAGGTGACTTTTATGAACTGCCAAGAAATATGTGTCCCCAACTCTGCTCCCAAGCCCTGTCTATGAATTGCAGTATTTCGGCTGGTGGGGGGAGAGATTGTTGTGTAGTTGCAGTCAAGCAGATTCCCAGCCTCCGTGATCCTGTGTGCAGAACAGGATCCGTGCTTGACTGGCAGCTTCATCTAAAGTAGATTGCCAGGTCTTTCTGCTCAGGTGCCTCTGGGTGGATTTGAAGGTTAGCACCCCTTAAGGCAGTGGTTCTCACCCTTCCTCATGCCTCAACCCTCTCATGCAGTTTCTCATGTGGCGGTGATCCCCCCACCCCCCACCAGAAAATTATTTTCCTTGCTACTTCATCACTGTAATTTTGCTACCATTATGAATCGGGCGACCCCTGTGAAAGTTTTTTGAACCCCCACCCCAAGGGGTTTGCTACCCAAACATACTCATTGGCATCGAGTCAGTTTTGTTCTTAGTGACTTTGTAGGACAGGATACAACTGCCCCTGTGGTTTCTGAGACGGTAAGTCTTTCTTTACTAGAGTAGGTAGCCCTTCTTTCCCCAGCAGAGTGGCTGGTGGTTTCAAACTGCTGACCCTGTGGTTAGCGGTCCCACATGCAACCCACTAGGCACCAGGGCTCCCTGTTCCAGGTTAAGAGTAATCATTTCACACATAGCATAACAACTTCTGGTCTGAATCATGGTATAATCCCCTAAGTTCTCTGAGCTGTCCTGTGCCCATTAGACTATTTCTTACTTCCCTTTATGAACATTCCTATCTCATTTCATAGCACTTCCTTTACATCTTTAAAGTATGATCTATTCATATTTTGACTGTCCTGTCATAGGTGCTCGGGTTTGTCTTTTGGTTGTGTGGGTGACATCTCCTGCTGTCACTCCCTTTTGTGAATGAACCTGTCTTTTCAGCATGACGACAACGTCGACTCTCTTCTTCTTGAGGTTTACCCTGAGTAGGGGCACACTCACTCAGTGCGCACTCCATCCAGCTCTTCTTTGCTCCTCTTCTGGCACGTATTGTAATTGAGCACACGAGCACGGTATTCATATGTAGCTTCCTAGAAATCAGATCAGCCATGGTAAAAATCCCTCCACACCAAAAACTCCCCCCGAGGTAGAAGATTTAAATCTCAACCTGAGAGTCCAACCTCAGACTTCTACATTTTTAATGTATACACACACACACACATCTATAATCATTGGGATGTGATCTGCAATGTCCTACATTCATAGTCACCAGTTGCATCTTGAGAGGAAGAGGACCTTTCTACTCCTGTAAGCTGTTACCGTCTCAGAAATCCACGGGGGCAGATCGACCCTGCCCTATAGGATCGCTGTGAATCAGCCCCGATTTGATGGCAGTGAGGTCTGAGTTGAGTGCAACGGGGCTCCCAGGCTCTTGAGAGCTGTCTACCATGCAGTAGACATATCACATTGTCGGCTAGTGTTGCATTTTTGGAAATCTAAAATCCTTGTAAAAGAAATAGCAAGAACAGTTACCAAAAGGCTTCAGACTTTGAGCAAGATGGACTCTTCCTTCTAAAGAGTAAGATTTTAATAGAGGGAGAAATAAAGGCTTGAAGTAGTTATGTAAATTGTCCAAGGCCAATAATGGGTAAGAGTCTGGCCGAGGCTTTGTCTGCAAACTTGTGAGGTAATCGCTCCCTTGTCTTAAATGCTAACACTGCTGTTTTCAGCTCTTGACTTATATTATATTCCAATTATGTTAGTTTCAAGCTATTGCTTGGCATTGTTTTTTGTTTTTCTGTTTTCATGCTGTTTGCCATCCCTTTAATCATTCGGTGATAAACATGCCCTCTGTGTCTCCGTGCAAGTTACTGACAAAGGTGGTAGGGGGAGCCAAGGCCACAAATACTAAAAAAATGGTTCCCATTTGGGTGGCTACCTATTAATCAACACATCTTAAGTAGAATGACAATCTATTCTTAAACACAGTTGATTAATAAGCTGTGAATCCCTCAAACGACACTGTTATTCAGTTTACATTCCCATTATCATTCATGAGAATTATGTACCACCAAAATCAACACGAGCGGGGCATTTAGCAGATCCCAAGGAGAAGGCGAGAAGGACACAGTCTCGCTGTGGTTGCGGAGAGAGGAATAGGCGTGTACTACGGGCGAACACGATCCATTGTCCCTCCGACTCATGAAGACGGAGGACATACATGTTAGGTTGGGAGAGAGAGCGTATCTTGTGTTTCAAATGACATCAGGTTCGGTGAAGCAGGTGGACGGGGAAGGAGAGGAAGGTCGTCAAGGAGATGGCTTGACCATGCCCATGACAATGGACTCCAGCGTAGGGACAATTGTGAGAATGGCACAACACCAGGCAGAGTTTCATTTCGCTGTGCATAGGGCCGTCGTGGGCTGGAGTTGACTATATGGCACCTCAAACAATACAACGCAACAGCATATTGTGTGGGGGCTTGGGGAAGACCACAGTTGGATGGAGAGACACGGATAGGTGCAGGGTAAAATGCTCTCCCTCCAAATGGGAGTTCCTGGTTGGAGTTCCTGGCAATGAACCTCAAGCACAGCCACCACTGGGCGATCGGGAGAGGCTGGTGAGATACTGTGATGCCGAATGTGTTTCAGTGGGGGTTCCAGAAGATGATGGACGAGAAAGATAGGCCTGGAGAGGGACTGTCAAACATCAGCCTGGGAAAACCCTGTGGACAAGGCCCAATGGACAATGATCCCATCACAGTTGACCACAGATAGGCGCATTAGCTTTTGTGTCAGTTTGACTGGGTCAGGAGTCTCAGCCGTTTGGCCTTCGAGGCCTCCCCTGACAATTGCATTATGCTAACATAATGCAATCATCACGTCAACAGGAGAGACCAGACAAGGCAGAAAGACATTGGCCTTGGTAAAGTAGAGGGGAAGCGAAAGAGAAGGGCCTCAGTGAGATTGATTGATACAATGGCTGCATCTATGGGCTCAACCATAAGAATAATTGTTAGGATGGGCAATGTTTCATTCTGTGATGTGAGGGGTACCCCCCCCCAAAAAAAAAAAAACCAAATCCAACAGACCTGGCTGTGATGTGAGGGGCAGAGTGCATTTGCAGTTTGTTCCACCAGGTTAGACTATTTATCAAGCTTTCTATTTAGAGGTTCTGAAAAGATTGCATAACAGTGTGTGACAAAAAAGACCTGTTTTGTGGCAGACGGGGGTGGGTGGGGGGACTGATTTTGCCACCATGATAATACAGCTGCTCACGCAGCCATCTCAGCGTGACAGTTTAGGGCAAAAAAACGTCATGCCTTTCTTGTCCATTTCACCTTACTCACCTGACCTCCCTCCATGCGACTTCTTTTTTTTTCGAAAATAAAGAGGGACATGAAAGGACAGCGATCTGACAATGTACAAAAGGAGAAAAAAAAATAAAACAAAGCAAACAAACCAGGGAGGTGCTGTCAGCCATCCAAACAGATGAGCTTGAAAAATGTGTCTAAAACTGGAATTGCAGACTTGATGGATGTATTTAGTATAATGGAGAGGACTTTGAAGGTGATCAGGTTGCTTTATTTAAAAAAAAAATCACTACATAGTTTTGGAAAGAAAAGTGTTTTTTTCTTGGGGTTGGGGGTGGGGAACATACCTCCTCATACATAGACTCGCTACGTCTTGGTAGCCCCTAAGAACACTGATTACCAAAGTCTGCCCTGCTAAATTGTGCAGTCTTTCTGTACTTTTAAGGCTTCAAAGGATTTGTGTGAAAATGGAATGGAAATACAGGAATTTTTTCATGAACATTTCAAAGACTCCCTTCATAGCCTTCTGCTATGTAAAACTCCGGGACTGCTACTGACCAAAGGATATTGAAGGTGACAAGCAAGCCAGGGTTCCTCATGCATAATACAAGGGGACTCATTTGCATTTTAAAATCTGATTTCCTTTCCATCACATGAAATGCATGTGCATTCAGTGGCAGCTTAACAGTAGAACTTGACTGCATGTAAGAGTTCATATTTGGAGAATCTCTGAAGGTCTGCTTTCTAAGATTTGATTTTAGATAGAGGCATCACATAGGTACTGTAGCAAGCCTCTCTGGATAGCGGGGTAGTTTAAAAATAGGACATCTTTCTTTAGAGGTTGGAAAGAGTATTGATTAAGGATATGAGCAAGGGCCTTTGTCTTTTTGTCTGATTTGTCTAAATGATCTGGCAAGAGCCTGTAGGCGGTCTCAGACTTAGAAAGGTGAGTCTTTACAAGGAAATGGGGGGGCCTGTGTCTGCCCAGACTCAGTTTGAGGATGGGGTAGGATATGATTGCTGGCCTGTATTTCAGGTGCTTCCTGGCATCTCCAGGGACCTTCTCCCTACATCCAGGGCTGTGCTTGGCTCAGTTGGAAGCCTGTCCCAGTGCTGTGTGCATCTCCAACTGGCTGCATGGTACAACCACCGCGGGCTTGGAAAAGACCAGCACCCAGGCCACCCCCAGAGAGTCGGCTCATGACCAGGACTCTAGAGTCCACTTGTGCCCCCCCAGCAGGATTTTCAGAAATCCCTGGGAACATCCAATGTTGCAAAAATGTACACAAAGATTGATGTCCTCTGGCCACGGCGGGGCGTCATTTTTGGTAGCTGGTTTCCAATTTTGGAATCAAGTTGATGATAGTGAGTGAGATTTTCTTTCTTTTTTTTTTTTTTTGGTTTTGCACATTTCAAAAGCCCAAGTGCTGTCTCTGCCCCCTGTTGTGATAACGGGAGTTTAGCTGCTCCGTCCTGTACTGAAATCTATTTTAAAGCTGCTTTTGTTATTGTCATAATCTCTTGGGGGTGGGGTAGGTGAGGAGAAGGTTCTTCATGTTTCATTGATTCATCTGTGGGGAACTGGTGCTTTGTGAATTGCCAGAAGACTTCCCTGGTGCCAATTAGACGTTCTCAATAGCATTGTCCTAGCGTAGCCCCTTACCAGCATTCTCATTCCTAGGTCACACCCTCACCTTGAAGTATTTGCCTGGCCTTCTTGGGAGTTGGTCACAATCACCACTCGCTCTAGTTCTCAGGGCTGCTCTTGCGGTTGGTGGACTTGACTTGCTGCCTTGAGGATGATTCCAACCTCTTCTCCTCACTGTTTGCTCTGGTTTTGAAGTTGGTCCTGGTTCTGGATCCCGCACCCTTTAGTTGTACCGCCTTTTTCCCCAACTGGAGGTCACAGAGTCTCCTAATGACTCATGCATGAGGGAAAGTGTTGACACCAATGCATGCCTGGTGAAAGCCCGACTGCTAGACCTGTGCTCGTGGATGAAGTGGGCAGAGTTCTCAGGATTACAGACACGATCTGCATTCTCAGATTCTGAAAGCTGCGTCCTCTGCAGCCTGGATTCTTGTCATGAGCTTGCGCATCTGGAGATTCCAAGCCTCGTTGCATGGACTGGGGTGCATAGATCTGAGATATCTTCGTGATCTTTTTTTTTTTTTTAATTCCTCGTGGTACTCTCATAGTATCACATATCTCATGTCTGATTTGGGTTATTTACATTTTCTCATTTTCCCCCTATTAATTTGACCCGCAGTTTGTCGGTTATATCATTCTTCTCAAAGAATCAACTTCTGTCTTGATGCCTCCTAGTGTTCTTCTGTTTTCTGTTTCTTTCTTTTGTGTGTGTGTTTTGTGGCATCACTGCCCTGGTGGGAGTAGGAATCCCAGCCTTGCTCCTGGAGAGCTGCTGCTGGATTTAAACTGTCAACCATGTGGGCTATCTCATCTTTATCATGTTTTATGGTGAGTATACGCTTCATTAAGAGAGCCTTGGTGACTTTGGCCAGTAAGCATTCAACTGCTGACTGCAAGGTTAGTACTTCAATACTGCCAGCCACTCCAAGAGAGAAAGAGGCAGCTGTAAAGATTTGCAGTCTCAGACATTCTGCATAAGGTTGCCATGAGTTGCAAATGGCATAATGGCTGCCTCTCTTTCCCCCCCATAGGATTTGTTATTCTTCACTCTCTACAAGGAATCAGCTGTTAATTTATTTGAATGTGTTTCCTTATTGATTATACTTGGGAGAGGTCTGTTGGCTGGGTGTGTTTTCCTCTTACTGGCGGGGTTAGTGCACCATGCCCTCTGTGCGAGTCCACTATGGTTAGGTTTGGATGGCATCCTTTGTCATACTGAGTGTAGGTGGGGAACTGGTTCTTTCCAGGCTACTGAGTGGGCACATGCTGGGTCATCAAGATTCATCCAGATTCATCTGTGGGTCCATGGTCTCCTTCTGCATGGATACTATCATTCAGTGTATCTGCTGGGAATAAAGATGGGTGGTCTTTGCACCCACAGGGCAGCAATGCCACCCAAACTCATGGGTGGGCCCCATGTGCAGGCACACACTGGTTTCTGAGTAAGTCTTGGGTGATCAAGCAGTCTCGGTGCTTGTGAGCTTGGCCTTGTATATGGAGTTGGCTGGGAATTGGCACAAGGACTGCATCCTTGTCATGAGGTGTGGGCACAGGTGGAGCTTTTCGGGATGCCCCTGTCACTGGTGACGATGTGTCCCTGCTGTGCCAGGCCAGGTTGTTGTTGGAAAGGTGCACAGGAGCACGCCTGGTTGTCATGGGACTTGGGTATGGGCCCTCTCTGCTGGTTGCTGGGTCATGAAGGATACAGGGTATATTTCTGGGTACTATGTGGCGCTGGGGCCACCCTGTGCCTACTAAGAATGAGGGGGTTTGCCTGCAGGTTGCTCTGCAGTGGGAAATGCCTGCTTTCCACCAGTTGGCAGACTGTAGGCATGCTTTAGGCATCGGGCAAGGGACTGTTCCGACTGGTCCCTGGGCTGCAGACACATTACCTGGTGTCCAGGCAGCAGACGCGGGCATGCCTGATGCATATGAAGCTGTAGGCACGTTCTCAAAGATCTCTCGTTTATGGGCATGGGGCGGTTTTGCTGGCCATTGTGCAGCAGGTGAGGGGAACTCCTGTGGTTGGGGGGGAGGAGCTTCTTTTGGTCACTAGGGACTGGGTGAAGGGGAGAGGCCACTGGTTGCAAGGCTGTAAGTCTGTTGCCACCAGCAAGGGGTGATGGGCATGGAGGTGCTTCTGCTGGTGATCAGGTGGGGAAAGGGGGATGTTCTTGCCTGTTCCCAGGCTGCAAGTGTGCTCCTGCCAGTCTC
>PVJH01025450.1:0-31498 GCA_004026705.1 Nesogale talazaci
CTAGGTATACACTGGAATCTATATATAAGCACACATGCATACATAAATGTGTCCATATTTTGCACATTGTAAATTAAGAAACAGCTTTTTTAAATTCTAAATTATCAACTTAGTTATAAATGAGTTGAAATAAAATCAATGAGGCAATCGTATTTTGATTCAGACAATCCACATGTCAATTTTATTAAAACTCTTTTCTTTTCACATATTCTTTTGGGCATATTTCACTCTACTATGTCTTCAAGGGAGTTTTTTGTAATATAGCAATTTAAGGAACACCTTGTAATATAAGACATTCTGAAAGTATATGTAGAAAAAATCCTCTTATAGAGAACACATGTATAATATGTATAGAGGAAAATTTTATTTTTGTTCTATTTAAAGGTTCAGCGCTTACTTTATTTTTATTGAAGATAGGAAAAGCAGAATATCACTGATTTACTCATAGAGTTATGGTGGCCTCAGATTCTAGAATATATTGTGTGCTAAGTCATTGTGGTTAATCATAATTGTCTATTATGAGGAAAATTTATATTACAATTACTAGCATCATTTGTAAATGTATGCAATTAGTAGCATAGAGTGTAAAGGACCTCTTTTACCCCCTTATTTCAAATTCCCAAATAAACTTAAATAAGCCTAACAAAGGGGAGTAATATACCATTTACTTCCTTCTCCTGTAAGTGAAGCTAGGCAATTAACAATAATTTGCAAGTTGGATCTTTTGGAATTTTGCTACTGGAGAAATAAGAGTGGGGGAGACACAGCCAAGATGAAAAAGGCAAATTAAACAGTGGAGGTGTGTATGAAGGATAAGTAGTTACAGTTGAAAACACAACAAGAGTCATAGATATAAATTCAGTCTGGATTTTTAATTTAAAATGCTTGTGTTTCAGGTATATATCTACTGAAAATGAGTGAAAGGAATCAAGTTAGACATCAATTTTCAAAACTGACATTTTGGTAAAATACTTTCAAATCTTGATAATAATTGATAGAATTTTATATTCCTTGAATATAAATATTCGACTATATTTCTTCTTTCACTCTGGAGTTCAACTGGAGTAATACTCTATAATCATCATGCTGACTCCCTCAAGATTAGTTTAGTGTGTAGGCAGATTTAAATGACAACATATGAAAAGCAAACAACAAAGTAAAAACTGATACCAGGACTTGAAACTAGTTTTCTATACAATTTAACATGTGTGGAAAGAGAAAGAAATTTCCACTTGGATTTCATTATGCTGTTGAATTCCTTTACTTTACAGAAAGGATGTGACTGAGTCAAAAGATTCTTAAAGCTTTAATTCTATCCCCAGCTTAAGTATTCATGTTTTATTTAATACATCTTTGCCTCAGTACCTTCTCCTGTGAAATAAGGAGTTATATACATTGATTTTAACATAAAGTACATTAACACAAAACTGAAATTAATAAGACAGGTTTCTTGAATAGTTTAGACTGTTCTGCCTTCAGTTTAGTGTATGATTCTGTGCATATTAGGAGTAAGGTTGCTAACTCTGATAAATATTTGATATCAGGCTACGTGTTCCAGTACACAATACCAGGTAGTACATAGGACAAAATAGAGTTTCAGAAACTCTTTCTCAATTATATGTAGAAAATTTAAGAACAACTCTAATAATGTTCACTTTTGATACATGATAAGAATATGTTTAAAATGCATATATTATATACAACAAATACAAATATGTAATAGTTATAGGTGATAATAAAACCGCATCCCAAATGAGAACTCAGAAAACATGAACTCTACTAATTTAAGAACTTTCTAAACAGGGACTAACTGGCACCATTAGTTAACATTTTTCATAGTTCTCAAATAAGGAATCAAGCTCAGTAACTCTTTCTCTTCTTAGTTCTGGTCTTTGGAGGACTAAATTAGTAAGAAACTATAGATTTACCTTTAACATATAAAGTATTGCAGAAAATTCTTATTATTGCTACAGATCATGTATGCATTTGTCATTCCTCCTACAATTACTACCTTTGTTCTCTAGTACTCATTTATATTTCAGAGTGAACCATTTCTTGATCCTGCTACGGATTTGCTGAGTCTTCACACTATAGATGATGGGGTTCATCAAGGGTGGAAAAATAATGTATATGTTACCCATAAGAACATGAACCACCGGAGAGAGGTGCTTCCCAAAGCGGTGTACCATAGTCAGTCCCACTATTGGGATGTAGAAAACCAACACTGCACAGATATGGGAAACACAGGTCTGCAGTGATTTGATCCTCTCCTCCTGGGATGCAATAGCTAAGACTGATTTCAGGATCAAGACATAGGAAATGAGTATAAACACAGAATCCAGAAAAAGTGTGCAGATTACCAGTGCTAAAGCATAGAAACTGTTGAACCGTATGTCAGAACAGGCCAGTCGTAGCAAGTCTTGGTGCAGACAGAATGAGTGAGAGAGAATATGGGGACGGCAGTAATAGAAGAACTTCAGTCGGACAATGGGAGCAGCGATGGGAAGGAAACTTCTTGCGAAAATGGACACACCAATTTTGATGATTCTGGCATTTGTGAGAATAGATGTGTATCTCAGAGGGTTACAGATTGCAGTAAAGCGATCAAAGGCCATGGCGAGAAGTACTCCAGATTCCATGGCAGAGAGCCCATGGACAAAGAAGGTTTGGGCAATACAAGTATTCAGTTCAATCTCTTGGCTGAGCCCCCAAAGGATCCCCAAGACTGTGTGCACTGTGGACAGTCCCATGCACAGGTCAGTGAGAGCCAGCATGGCCAAGAAGTAGAACATGGGCACATGCAAGCTTGGCTCAGTCCAGATCACATGAAGGACCAAGCAGTTCCCAGAAAGTACCATAGCATAGATACAGGAGAAGGGAATGGAGATCCAAGGGTACTCCTTTTCCAGGCCAGGGAAACCCGTGAGGAGAAAGGTGGAGTTACTGATTTTGGAATCAGACCAAACAGACATTAATGAATAGGAACAAATAGAAACAAAGCTCTCTCAAGGAAAACTATATGTTATGGTTGACTAGAAAGTGACTATACACTAAGAACAATTAAATTACCATAATACCTTATTGAGTATGAGAACAATTCTTAATCTGCTCTGCAACAGAGAGAAGATTTCTTTAGGTTTGCTAATGAAAACTCTTTGTCCTTAGCCTTATGACTCATCACAGCAATCAAGGGCCTTGTCCACACTACCTCTTTACCTTGACATCAATGCTTCACCTTTATCAGAGCAAAGTTGATTTCACCTTGAAAATATTTAATAATTAAGTTCGAACCTGTAAAGCAGAAGAAGACAACATAACAGAAGAAACACAGTTTGGGAAAAGAAATCACAAATCAAGTATGCGAGATCTGAAACTTACCTCTAGTTTTGCATAAATTATTCAAAAGAGTCATTTCCCAGTCATGATGATCATTGATATATATATTTCAGGAACTTATTAAAGAAAGACCAACTCACAGGAAAAATGTTTTTAACAACGTTGAACATAGATCCTGTTGTTTTCTTTTCCATCTGTCACTATAAGACTGACATTGTAGGAGATGTGATATTTATGTAGCTTAGAGGGGGAATGATAGCAGTGCTGAAAATCTTCAGACCTGAGGGATTCTGAGACTGAGTCATGTAACAGCTAGTAATCTTTTGGGAGCACAAATAAAGACTCTTGAGCAATGTATGCCTAGCAGAATTTTCTACTCCACAGATTTTGGTGTCCTTGTAAATACAAATGTATTTAAAAAATTCATGTAGGGAGGCAAGGAAATGAGAATTGAACAGAGATTGCCAGAAACGTCTAGCATTTTGATTCTTCTCAAAAATGGTTTTCACAAACACATTGAATATTTATAGAAACAACATTATTGTTTTTATTACTGTAAGGGCATATGAAATTTACCAATTTAACATTTTTTCAGCTGTACAATTGAGTGACAACAGTTTCATTATGTTTCACACCTATTGTCAATAGTCATCACAAGATTAGGATAACCATAGACAGAAACTTAGTGTGTCTTAAACAATGAATCCACTATATTCTCTCTCTCTCTCTCTCTCTCTCTCTCTCTCACTCACTTCAGAGAACCACGAATAAACTCCAGTCTCTCTATATTAATCACGCTAGCTATTTCCAATAAGTAAGGTCATTTTTCTTTTATAATTGACTTAGCTTGGTTCAGCTTGATAAAGTTTCACAAGAATATCGATGCTTTAGCATTGATGAGCCCCTTATCTCTACTTAAAACAGACTTTATAGAACAGCATAGAACTGTCCCCTATATGTCATCTAGGAATGTAGTCTTTAGGGAATCAAGCAACCAATTATTTTTCTTGTGAAGGGCTGGTGAGCTTGAACAAGCTACCTTTCAGTTATCAACTAAATGACTAACTAGTGTGCCACTAGAGATTCTCGTTTATTTATAAAAAAACAAAAGCACTTCATTTGACTTCATGTCAGCACTTCATTTCACCTCATATCAGCTACAAATAGTCTCTCATTTTTTTTTAGCTTCATAGTTAAAGTATTCAGAAGCATCTATATCCTTGTGGAAATAAACATTGTTGGAAAGTTAAATAACTTTATATAAGTTTAGTCTGCATCCTCACTGATATTGAATTGATGATCGTTCATAATGACCACACACAGGGTTTCTGAGAGTGCAGATCTTTGCTGGAGCAACCAGCAGCATCTTGCTTGAACAAAGTCCAACTTGTGGTTATCAGTCCAATGCCTAACCCACAGTGCCACCAAGGTTTCTTTTTTTTTATGCTATGCAGCAGTGATTTTGATTTACTATTTCTATTTTTAAAATGGCACTTCACTTTCACATAAAATGTAATGTTTGGGCTGAGCCCCGGTGGCCTAGTGGTTGAGTGCGGGACTGCAGCCCACTGGGTTGGCAGTTCAAATCCAGCAGCAGCTCTTCGGGAGCAAGGCTGGGCATCCCACCAGAGGACAGTGAAGCCCCCCTCCCCCCCAAAAAATGTAATTCTCACAATAATTTCTCATTGAAACCACAAGTTTCATTCTTTTTAAACCATATAATACATTGTCTCACTCAGCTCTCTTTGAGACTTTCTTGTACTTGACTGAAGATTCAAAAATTTCAGCAACTAACTTGCCCTTTTATGATGTTGCTAGGTCCCCTGGAGTTGATTCCAGCCCATAAGATTCTTATGCACAACAGATTGAAACACTGCCTCTTCCTATATGATCCAAACAATTGTTTCTACGCTTTAGCCCACTGTTCAGGCCATTGTAACAATCCATGCCCTTGTGGGCTGCCCTCTTTTTCAATGTCCCTCACTTAACCAAACATGATGTTCTTCTCCAGGGATTAATCTCTCTTTATGACATGTCATGGAGTCCTTATAATGTATACAAGTTGGCTGAAATCACAACTTCTGTTTTTATAATATAGTAACATATAACTTCTGCTTTGCATTTACTCTTAAGAATCTTAGCATTATTTAATTTAATTCTGAAATGGCATTTTCAATCACCTCACAAAAATCTGGACAATGAGAAATCTTATCATGAATAATGAAGAATAAAGAAGAATTGAAGCATTTGAAATTAGGATCTTGATATACAAGAATTTAAAAATCTTCAAGGTAGAAATGCAATCAGAATGCCCCTAAAAAAACCATGTGTTTGTCTCACTTTGAAGGGGAAGGTTATCAAGAAAGACTAGTTCTGGAAAATTACATCATGGCTGATAATGTAGAGGACCAATAAAAAAAGAATACCTATGAGATAGTGGCTGCAACAATAGGCTTAAACATAACAATACTCACAAAAATTGTAAAGAATTTGACAGTATTTAATTTCATTGTGTACACAATCTCTATGCATTGGAATAGGCTTGATGGCACCTAAATAACAAAATTTGTTTGTTAAAATTGTCTTATTTCAGTAGCTAGTAAATCAATGTTAAAAATGATGTATTTATGAGTGGGAAAGATATCACTAGTATTCTGAATCATTGTGTCTATGGGTAAAAAAATCAAGTATCATCTCAATTTTATCTTCCAAAATAAAGGATTTATGCAGTCACCAACAAATATAATTTCATATATGAGTTCCCATATGTTTGCTTCTAAAGTTTTTTTTTTAATAGTTTTCCATATTATACATAGATTTCTGGTTTATCTTGGATCAGAGTAAGGCATAAAGTCTATGTCTGAGTTTTTTTTGTGTTTTTTAGATTTAGTCAATTGGTCCAGCACTAGTTGTTCAAAGGTCTATGTACTGTTTTCATATTGAATTGTATTTGTGCATTTGTCAAATATCAGTTGACTTGAATCAAGATGGTGTCCAGATAGAATCACCCACAAGCTGCTCCTGTTGTTTGATAAAAAAATTAAGAGTTAAGAATGCCAATATTAGGAGGCTGGGTGGTAAAAATAGATACAGTGTAGTAGGATCTAGTTCACATATCCCCTGTGATTTTCACTCAAGAAGTGATTCAAGGACTTGCTGAAATACACTGTTTGCTGCTTCTGCCCTACGGCTCCGCCAGTACCTCTCCCTGTCCAACAGAAGACTTCTGCCACCCTTACTGTACTCAAGATCTGGATCCACTGTGTGCAGTAATTTCCCCAGGCGGCTGTCTAAAGATGATCATGGTATCAGGCTTGCAGAGAGCCTTCAAGAACTAGGCCACAAGACCTCACAGAGTTCCTCTTTCTGATATACTCCCTGCATTCTCAGGCCTTGTATCTCCCTTCTCCAGCCATGAATGGAGTGATTACATTGCTTTTCTTTCTCCCTCTCCCAAGCAACACTCCTGTTGTGGTAATTCATAGTTAGTGACAATGACTTGTTATAATTAAAGAGTCCTGGGATACTTTCCCATAACATAATGCAGACCCCTGAAGCACAGATGGCAGAGCTATGCAGCTGAGAGCAGGGAGTGGCACAGCTGGAGGAGAATTCAGATCCAGTCGTCGGCTCCAAACCCTCATAGTTAATTTGGTCCCCATTCCCTGGAATAAAGCTAGGCACAGTTCTTATACCAGGATGGCATCTTAAGCACATTAAAAAGAAAAAGATAAAATATCAATTCTAGGCTGTATTCCTTTGTGTAACTTTGAATGTAAACCACTAGAAACCTGGTCCCTTATACAGCATTAACGTAACAAGACAGGCAGAACTCTAGTCCCCCAAAGATTAACATAGGATTTTAATATAACAAAGCAGGAAATGACAGCAGGTGCTGGAAACCACAGCTCAAGCTAAAAACTAGCTTGGCCAGATTTGGGCTCCACAGAATGTCTTTAATCGACTGCAAATTGTGAAATGACAGTCCATATTAGGCCTGTGCCCACACTGCAAGCCCACCCCAAGCTGGTCCTTCGGCATAATTCCAGTAACCAACATCAGCACACAGCCTAATGCCCTACCACCACCTCTGCTCATTGACTCAGAGAAGCACCCAACCCATGGTCTACCAATGTAGTAGGCTACAAGGAGTCTAGGAAACCACTCTTACCTGACACACAGAAAAATTGCTCAGAGTCCTTCTGTCTCCTGGGAACATCTCATTGTATTGTGACAAAATGAAATGCATACATCAAGATACCTTAGCACCCTCAACAGGAAAACAAGAAAAACAAAACAATGAAGGAATCCTAAATCTAATAATGTTCATAGGAGTATTAGATGTTGAACTGCCACAAACAGAAATCTTCAGAATGTTGCTCGGTGTAATACATGATATGCAGGAGCCAAAGCAGAATGATACAAAATGATACAGGAGATGAACTCAACAATGGTAGGGATAAAACCACTCACAAAAGGAAATACAAGAACTAATGGTAACAGAAACAAAACACAAAATAGCAAACTACAATAGACGGATCTTGAAGATAATCAGGCAAATTTCCACAAACAGGAAACAAACAAGACAATAAAAAGGTGGAAGAAAACCTGAGCACAATGCCAGATGTCATCAAGAGGAACAATACTTGAATAATGGGTCTACCAGAACAGAACACAATGAAGAAGTCAATAGCTAAATTAGTGAGGGAATTCCTGAAAGCAAATTTCTCAACCTTAATGAATGAGAATAAGGCATTCATACAGAAAGAAGAGAGGACATCAATGAGACTAAATCCCAGGAAGAACTCACTAAGGCACATAATAGTTAAATTATCCACTTTAAGGGGAAAAAAAGAGACAATTTTAAGACCAGCAAGAGGAAAAGAGGCAGTTAGTTACAATGGTGCTCAGGTAAGAATATACTCAGACTTATTAGTAGATAGCATGAAATGAAACAAAAATGGAGTAACACCTTCTGAAAGTTGAAAGAAAAAAATGACAACCTGAATAGCCTCTACCCTACCAAATGATCTATTAAGATAGACAGTGAGGTTAGCATCTTCCAAGAAAAGGAAAAATTCAAAGAATGCATCATAAGATACCCAACTCTGAGGAAAAGCCTTGCTCACTCACTGTGGACAGATCAACATCCACTAAGTCCTAGGTGGATGTGGATCCACTCCATCCAGAAGTCAAAGTGCTGAAATAATTACCAAGGTAACATTGCCTAAGAGGAAAAAGAAACATGAATGAAGTCCCCCTACATAAACACATCTCACTGATATAAAGAAAAATATGAAAGCACCCAACATAAAGGGCACAATATGACAGCAATGAATCCACAGATTGTGGTCATAACTTTGAAAAACAATGGCCTAAACTCACCCATTAAAAAACAAAGGTTAGCAGACTAGCTGAAGAAACAAAACCCATCAATTAATTGTTTGCAAGAAGCACATCTTAATCTCGCAGAAAAAAATAGATTAAAAATAAAAGGATGGATAAAATATACCAGGCAAATGGCAATTTTTAAAAAGCAGGAGTTGGACTCCTAATTTCTGACAAAATTGACCTCAAGCTTCAGACCATAATAAGAGACAAGGATGGGCATTATGCAATACTCAAAGGGTCAGTAGAGTTGGCCTCAGTAAGCCTAGCCATATATACATATATATGTATATATGTGTGTGGGTATATATATATATATGAACTATCTACACACATATATACATATGACCAATGGAATGGGTCAAACTATTCAAAATATACAAAAAGATATCACAAATGCAACAATCATCATAGGTGATTTTAGTACGCTGCTATTAAAGATAGATCAATAAGAGAAAGCTTAGAAAGGAGGCTACAGAGCTAAAATCTACAAGTAGACTAATAAGACTGAGAGATATTTATAGAGCTCTCAGTATAAATGCAATTTTTTTCACATTCCATTTAAGGTATGTAGCTTATTTTCAAAAATAGACCATATGCTAGGACACAAGTTGAGTCTGAGTATATTCAAACATAGAGATTGCTCAGACATCTCTCTCAGACCACCACACCATAAAGCTGGAGATCAACAAGAGTCTGGCCAGATAAACAAGGGTAAATGATTGGAAGATGAATAACGATCTTCTGTGACATGAATGGGCAGTGGTACAGATTAGAGAGGAAATTAGGAAGTTTCTAGAAACTAATGAGAATGTGACTGCAACATACCAAAACTGATGGGACACAGCAAAAGTAGTTATCAGAGGAAGTTTGACAATGATTAATGCATATATGAAAAAAGAAGACATATATGACTTATACTATAAACTATGAAACACCCATCAACTAGAACAGATTCAATAACGCAACCCCTCGAATAGCAAAAGAAAAATAGAAATGAAGGCAGAGTTAAATGAGTGGAAAGACATATGAATAATGCAAGAAATCAATGCAGCAAAAAAATCTGTCCTTTGCTGATCACAATGATCAATATATGGCCCTCATCCTTGGGGGATGGACAGTAGAAGAGTGGGTGAAATGAGACAGCAGTTGGGGTAAGAATTGAAAAAAAAAGGAATAATTGATAAGTTAAAAAGGGGCCACAGGGGAGGGAAGGTGAAAAAATGAGGAGCTGATGTCAGGGGTTCAAGTAGAAAGAAAACTTTTTGAAAAAGATGATGGCAACATATGTACAAAAGTATTTGACAAAATGGATATGTGTATGGATTGTGATAAGAACTGTAAGAGATCCAAAAAATAATATTTAAATTAAAAAGCAGGAAATGAAAAAACAAATATTTTAAAAGTTTTTTTTTTTTTTTTTAAGGATCAACAGAATTGACAGACTGGCAAAAAAGCTAATCAAGGAAAGAAAGGAGCAAGCAGCACAGCCAGGATGACAGATGAAACCGAGGAAATCAGATTCCAATGAGATTAAAATTAAGATTACAAAGCATGATTAAATCTGTTTTCTAATGAATTCAGGACATTGAAGATATGGACAAATACTTGGAAAAATAATCTCTCCTTTGATTATCTTCGATATAGGTCAAGAAACTCAAAAGACCCATATAAAAGAAGAAAAAGATATGATTATCAGGAAATGAAAACAGAAAAAAGCTTCTGGACCAGATGGTTTCACAAGAGAACTCTACCAAGCATTCAGGGAAGAGCTAACAAGGATCCTCCACAAATTATTCCTGAGCATAGACACAGATGGCAAACTCCCACTCTCATTCTACAAAGCCAGTATAATTTTGATACCAAAATAGGGAAAGGATCACCCAGAAATAGAGAACAATGGACTGATATTGCTAATGAACATGGAAAGATTTTTAAGCTGCGGACTGGTGCATGTTGCTGCTGACTTTATGGATGACCTGTCTTCATTTGGCTTTCTTTATGGATGCTGTTTTCATGAAGTTTCAGTTGGGCTGAAGATGCATTACATCAAAGAATATGACTGTCTTCACAGAGAATGGTGTAGATGTAAGTGGATAGAATAAAAATTGTGAGGATAAGGTATGAAGTGGCTATCTTACACATTTTCAAAGGTGGGGGGTTATGTTCATTGGATTATGGTGTAGGTGTACACATAACTATAGGATAATTTTGTTCACTTACAGTATGTTATGTTCAAATAAGGATAGCAAATATTGAGTTGTATGCATTTTAGTTTTGTCCTGTTAGGTACAGATATGATTTTATTATTGGACTTCTTAAATTGGCTCTCCAGTCTGATTAGACTTAACAGCACAGATAAAGCTACTTCTATACTTAAAGGCATGGATAAGTCTACTTTTATTCATCCATGGTGTGAAGTAGCAAAATTAATATTTATAGTATCAACATCAATAGATAATGTTCTGGTTAAAGGAGAGACATTGGATGATCTAATGTTTGATGTTTTCCAGCAGTGTTATCAGGATGACAAGTACAAGGAAGTTGGTTTACTGGTCCTCCTTAAAATGGAAAGTGTGAATAAGGAGAGGGATGATCTCAGAACCTCAGAATCTTGCCTCAAGTGTTGAATAACAAACCTGTGTTAGTCAGGATAGGCTAGAGGAACAAATTTCAGAGATACACATATAGGTATAAGGAAAAGGTTTATATACAAAAGGAATGGGACATGGAGAAAGCACCCCAGCCCAATCCAGCTCAAAGTCACAAGTCAGATATTAACCCATAAGCCCGAAATCAGTCCATAAAGTCTCCTTCTGACTTACGAAGTCACAGGTCAGTGGCTACAGAGTTCCGGCACTGACAAGGGTCTCCCCATGTCTCCTCGCTTCCAGGGCTCAGGGTTCATCAACAGCACCCCGTGGTGGCAGAAGCAACTCATCGCTGGAAGAGGCCTCCAATGTGGCTGCCCCAGCCTCAGAGGTGCAGTTCCATCAGGGCAAAGGTGTGTGGTTTCTCCACCGGTTAGTCCAGCCTCCCAGATGCTGCCATTCTGTGTTGCCTGTGATTAATCATCTCTAAAACTTAACTCCCAACAACTGGGGAAGATAGCTTCTCATCTTCATGAGGGAAATACCACGAGATTTCCCAGGAGTCTCAGGTGAAAGCCATGCCCACATAGAGGCCTCATCAGCTGCTAAATGGCTAGCTCCAGATTAATAGGCTAAACTACACCCCTATATTTCAATCATAAAATTAACATAAGCACATGACTGCCACAAAACCTAAAAGCTTCCATCTGTGCTGCAAAGGAGAACCTTCTCTCCTCTAGTACTAGGAGCTGACATTGCTGAGACCAAGTCAAGAGTAACACCATGCGTGTGGCTGAATTGCAGATCTAGAGCATCGTATGACACTAAAGTGAGGATGTTGATAGGAAAAAGTTGGGACCCTAAAACATGGGGTGGGAACATATGGGCTGATCATCCAGAATAGGAGGTTATGGAGCCCCAGTCAATAGACCTACCCCTCCCAGCTGAGTATATTAATGCACTATCACTAAAATAACTCACATCTGAGCAGATTGACCAAACTGTTTAAACTGATAAGCCAGGTGGGTTTGTTTATATTTCTGCATCAATTGTACTCTGTTTGAAATTAAAAGCAGTACCCATCCATTTTTGCATTTCTGAACAAACTTTTAGATGGTAATTTAAATATATAGAGGTTTAATAATAACTTAAAGAATCAGAAATAAATAATAATGTGAGAAGTGAGTAAATTTTTAAAATTTATACTGTTATAAACATGAATCTCTAAATAGAATAATGCATATTGAATTGATATTATAATAATCAATAGCTATCAAGCTAAATTCTGAAGAAGGATGGATCCATGCTTAGCTGCTTACTGAAACTTAGCTACTAATTCCATGATTCAAACCTATCAGATTTTTAATGAGAAAATGATGTGACAGCCTGTGTCTGTAAAGATGATAGTTTTGAGACTCTGGAGTACAGTCCTACTCTGTTCTACAAACTCAACATAAACTGAAACACAATATGCTTTATTTTATTTGGGATTATAATCATGTGACATGTTGACCTTCCAAAGGAGGAGACCCCTAATGTAAGAACATCTCATTAAAACCGTAACAAAACAGAAAACCAGTGGCTACTGACTTGTCCAAAGGGAACTGTGTTATTCTGTGTCATCCAGTGAGTGCTAATCCATCATGATGCTATGTGCAATCAAGCCATGTCTGAGTTATTGTCGCAGACACTCCATCTTGTACTTTGAGGATCTTTCTCTTTTTCACTGACCCTCTGTTTGACCGACCATGATGTCCTTGTCCATATAGATCTCTTCTGTCAACATGTTCAAAACTTGATGGCTGTCTCATGAAAACCTGATATGAAATCTCACAGTTACCACTGTTCAGCAGCATTCTAGCTGTACTTTTTAAATAGACCCACTGTTCTTATGAAAGTCCATCGTCTACCCAACATTCCTCACCAACAGTCATTGAAATGCATATTTTTCATTCATTATCTTACTTTAGTGCAAATGTGAGAATTGAAGATATAATGGCTTAGATCAGCCACACATGAATTCTCAATGAGGAATTTTTATTTTTTACCTAAAGAAGAATTTTACAACAAAATAGTCCAATAAGTATGCTGATTTCCTGATTGCTATGGACATTAATTGTGGATCCCAGTAAAAGTGGATGAAATCCTTGGCATATGTGCGTTCTTCTCCTTTGCTAATTATGATGGTTTGTTGATCCAGTTTCGAGGATTTTATTTTCTTTTTAATGAGGTGCAATCTATACTAAAGGTTGTTGTCTTTAATCTTCCTCAGTAAATTATTTATGACCACTTCACTTTTGGCACACAAGATCGTATCATCTATATATTGTCCACGGGTTATTAATGGCACTTCCCCCAATGCTGATAGTTAATTCTTCTTAATATAGTCCATCTACTTGGATGGTTTTTGTGAGCATACATTTTCAGTAAGTAAGGAGAAAGAGTACATAACTCATATGCACATTTTTCTTAATTTTAAGTCATGTAATATCCCTTTATTCTGTTAAAAAGAGCTACTTTTTGTCTATATAAAAACTCTGCCTGGGCTGAGCCTGGTGGCATAAGTGGTTGAGTGTGGGACTGCAGTCCCCTGGCTTGGTGGTTCAAATCCAGCGGTGGCTCTCAGGAGCAGCACTGGGTAGCTCCCACGACCACAAGAGGGCAGTGATGCCCAAACAACAACAACAACAACAACAACAACAAAGCTCTACATGTGTACAACTGAGTGTGCTGGAATTGAAACTCTTCACAATTGTGATAGTTAAAGTTTATTGCTAACCTGACGAATTAACATATATGGGATTAACTGAAAAGCAGAAAGAGAAATGGCTTGGTGAGTCTTGCCTTTTTTCTTGTCTCTTGTTCTCTGATGGTCGGACGACTGTGTAACTGCCTTAGATAGTTCTCCACCTCAGCTGTCAATTCTCACTTCCTGTGAAACATCCCTGAGGAGAAGTCACATGGACCTGCCCCGATGCAGCCCTGAGTGCTGGAGAAGCTGCATGGAGATCCCTGCCAGTGTTGAGATGCTGACACCCACATTCTGTGATTCAGCTTTCCTCCTGTATTAGGTGTCATTGTCTGTGCTTTGTAAGATTGAAGACTTTGTAGATTGGTGTTGGATATATCGCCTAATGTTGCATTTATGGGCTTGGACAGCACAGGGTTGGGACACTGTCTCAATGCACATTTAATCTTCATATAAAAATATCTCTTAAAAACATGAGTGTCTTTGAATTTTGTTTCTCTAGTCTTCACAGTCTAACACAACAATGTCATCCAAAATTTCTTAAGATTCCCAGTAAGGTAGTTTTGTATACTCTGTGAAACACAGGGTATTTTTTCCTGGTGCTCTGTTTTTAGTGAAGATCTCTCACTCAAGACAAATGTGTGCATAAGCAAATGTAGTGAAGAAAGCTGATGGTGCTCAACTATCAAAAGATATGGCATCTGGGTTCTTAAAGACTTTAAGGTAAAACAAGCAGCTATTTAGCTCAGAAGCAACAAAACCCAAATGGAAGAAACTCGCCAGCCTGTGTGACCACAGCAAATCAGGTATCAGGTATCAGATAGCAAAGAACTAAAAATTGTATTATTGTAAATGAGAGGGAGTACAGATTGGGATCCAAAGTACATCTGCAGGTAACAAACTTCCCCATACAAAGGTGTTGCAGGGAGGAGACCAACCAGTTAGGTTTTAGTGTAGCAATGATGAAGCATACCACTTTCCTCTAGTTCTTCAGTGCTTCCTCCTCCCCGTTAGAATTGATCCCAATTCTATTTTACAAATCCAGCTATACCAGAGGATGTACACTGATACAGATAGGAACTGGAAATATAGGGAATCCAGAACAGATGATCCTTTTAGGACCAGTGAGGAGACTGGTGATATTGATTATAAGGATCTACGTATAACCTGTTCCCTGGGGTATGGAAAATGGGAAAGTGAGTGAAGGGAGACATCAGACAGTGTAAGATACAGCAAAGTAATAATAATTTACAAATTATCAAGGGTTCATGAGTGAGGGGAGAACAGGGAGGTAGAGGAAAAATGAGACACTGATGCCAAGGGCTTAAATAGAAAGTAAAAGTTTTGAGAATGATAAGGGTAACGGATGTACTTATGTGCTTGACATACAATGGATTATGTATGGATTGTGATGAGTTGTTTGATCCCCCAATAAAATGATTAAAAACAAAACAAATGCAATGGTAAGTAAAATTGTATTAAAAGAAAGGTAAAGGTTATAAATATATGTATATATATATCAATTGAAATCATTTTATTCAGGGCTCATACATCGTTTTCACAATACAAAAATACATACACTGTACCAAACACCTTCACATGCCTGCTGCCATTATCATTCTCCAAATATCCGCTTTTCCACTTGAACCCTTGATATCAGCTTTTCGTCTTTTCTCCTCTGTCCCTGCTCCCCGCTTCCTCACCAACCATCAATACTTTATAAATTATTTTTGTTCTGTCCTATCTTACACTTCCCCACATCTCCCCCACCCACTCCTCCGATGTTTGTCCTCCAGAAAGGAGGTGATGTGTCGCTCCTTGTAGTTGGTTCCATCTCTCTACTCCACCTTCTCTCCACTCATCCGGTAGCTCCAATCTCACCACTGCACCTGAGGGTCTGTACCCATTTGTCTTCAGTGATCATATCAAGAGGGTGGGCACATATTGAAATGCTTTTTTGTTCTTTGATGCTTGTACCTGATTCTTTCAACAACTCATGGTGGCATAAGCTGGTGTGCTTCTTTTATGGTGGGCTTTTTTGCTCCTGAACTAGATGGCTGCTTGTTGACCCTCAAGCCTTTAAGAGCCCAGACACTATATCTTTTGATAGCTGGGCACCATCAGAGTCCTTCACCACTCTTGCTCATGCCCCCACATATCCTCAGTAATTGCCTCAGGAAGGTGGGCACACAGGGGTATTTTTTTTTTCTGTCTCATGCCTGCGACCTAATCCTTTCAAAACCTTGTGGCTACACTGGCTGGTGTGCTTCTTCCATGTGGGTGTGGCCACTTCTCAGCTAGATGGTCTTTTGTTTATTTTCAGCCTTTTAAGACCTCAGATACTATATCCTTTGATAGCTGGGTACCATCAGGTTTCTTCACCATATTTATTTATGCACCCATTTTACTTCAGTGATTGTATTGGACCAGTGAGTATCATGGGATACCAGATTCATAGAACAAAGTATTCCTATGATAAGGAGGGAATAGCTATAAGAACATATATTTATAGGAAAAAATATTTTTCAGAAATACGTTAACTACTCTACTTACCCTGACTAAAAATGAGGTAGAAAGTTTGAAGATATCCATAATAAAAGAAGAAATTGAGCTGAGCCCCAGTGGCGTAGTGGTTGTGCGGCCCACTGGGTTGGAAGTTCATATCCAGGCACAGCTCTCAAGGCTGGGCCTCCTACTCCCACCCCCAGAGGGAAGTGTTGCCAAAAAAACAGAAGAAATTGAACAGGCAATAAAAATGAAAACTGACCCTTTTAACAAAAATAAAAAATCCTAACTTCATTAGGAAATTAAACCAAACTTCATCAATTCTATGCAAGCTATTTCAAGACAAACAAAATAATGGAATACTTCCAAATTCATTTTTTATAACAAAAATAATATTGATGCAAAAGCCGTGCAAAGACACTACATAAAGCATAACTACAACTTTCCTTATTAGCATAGATTCAAACCTTCTCAATAAAATTCTAAGCAATAGGATACAAATTTTTTCAAAATATAGTATGTTATGATTAAGTGGGATTCTTGTCATGTGTGCCAGAAATTCAAACCAGGTTGAGAACAGGGCATTGTATTAGGATATTCTTGTTGTCATTCAATGAATTTTGGCTGAAAGGAGAGAATAGACAGAGAGATGTTTGCTTATGTTTTATGGATTCTTCTAAGTATTTGATTGTGAAGATCATAACAAACTAGAAAACATTGAGAAGAATGAGAATTCCAGACCATTTCACTGTGCTCATGAGGAACATATCCATAAATCAAGAAGAAGTTATTTAATTGGAGTGAGGGGAAATTAAGTGGTTTGAAGTGTGGAAAACCATGTGTCAGGGTTGTATCCTTTCACCATAATTCTGCAAACTGTAGACTGAGCAAATAACCCAAGAAACTGAACGATCTCAATGTAAAGCAGCTTCAGTATTGGAACAAGATGAACCACTTGTGATATGTACATTACACCTCGCTTATATAAAATAAAGGCAACTTGCTGAGCCCTGGTGGCGTAGTGGTTGTGCGCGGGACTGCGACCCACTGGGATGGAGGTTCAATTCCAGCTCCACAGGAACAAAGGCTGGACCTCCTACTCCCACCACCAGAGGGTAATGATACCTAAAAAACCAAAACCAAAAAAAAAAAAAAAATGAAGGCAACTTGACACATTTTGATGACGATCAAAGACTAAGGCCTTCGGTATGAAGTAAAATTAAATCTAAATGATATGCAATCATAATTTAGGCTAAAGCACTATAGAAAATAGATGCTTAATAAATTGGAAGTAGAATAGCCTCAAATTATGTAGTCCTATTACGAGGGTAGTAATCCTAGAAAAATTAGAATCAAGGCATGTAAGTATATCATGAACACTCATATTGACATTAGCAAAAAGATACAAATGACTTACATGTCAATTATTAGACAAATTGATAAACAATAAAAATATAAATGGATAGACTATTATGCAACTTTATAGAATAACATATTTATTT
Organism: Nesogale talazaci; assembly: GCA_004026705.1. Classification (NCBI taxonomy): domain Eukaryota; kingdom Metazoa; phylum Chordata; class Mammalia; order Afrosoricida; family Tenrecidae; genus Nesogale; species Nesogale talazaci. The sequence goes on from PVJH01025450.1 coordinate 18,072, forward strand.
TGCTGCATGAACTAAACCACTCACAATAGGACAATTAGAACCCTAATACAAAAGGTCAAGAAAAGGATCATGCAGACTGTTACCAGAGCAGAAAGAGAGGAGAGTATCACTAACAAGAGAATCAAAAAGCCAAACTCACTGCCATCAAGCCAGTGCTGCCTCATACCCGCCCCAAATAGGCATATGTAAATTCGGATAAAGGGAGAGTAATGCACAGTAAGACAGGGGTTCTCAACCGGTGGATCGCTACCCTTTTGGGGATTGAATGACCATTTCACTGGGTATCCCGGATTCATAACAGGAGCAAAATGACAGCTATGAAGTAGTAAGGAAAATAATTTTATGGTTGGGGGTCATCACAACATGAGGAACTATATTAAAGGGTCATGACATTAGGAAGGTTGAGAACCACTGCAATAAGACAAGGTAGTACAATATGATCAAGATAAGATTAGTCCTTGAGCGTTATCTTTTTTTTGGGGGGGGGGGGGATGGGCATCACTGCTCTCCGGTGGTGGGAGTAGGAGGCCCAGCCCCACTGCTGGAATTGAACCTCCGTCCCAGTGGGCCGCAGTCCCGCGCACAACCACTACGCCACCGGGGCTCAGCGCGAGCGGTAACTTTGCAATAAAGTTAAATGAGTTCAATGTTACTACTTCTATCATACTGCAAGACTAGCAATAACAAACAGCTAAAGTTCATGTAGGCATGCAAGTTGAATAGCTTTAGAAAGAAGAATGGACGTTCTAAAGAGGGCATGGAGGCTAACTAAGCCTGTCCTCCTCTGACTTCACACCTCAAACTCTGTAGCAGGGCAAGGCTAATTTCTATGACGTTGGGCTCAGACATGCCTCTAGGTTCTAACCTTTCTTGCCAATTCTGACACAGTCCCCCCCACAAAAATCTCCACTTCCCAGAGAAGTTCGATCATTCCTTGCAATGACCACAAAGAGCTTGCGGAAAGCACTCCAAACGAGTACATCTGCTTTCTGTGAATCCGAGCCGCGTTGATGGCGTCAAGCAGCCGTGACAAAAACCCCAAAGATCAAGAACAGTCTTTTGGTGAGCATAAAATGGGGCCTTCAAAATTTGGGAGCTGCTATCTCATATACAATAATACACAGCTACTGCTTCTCTTCTTATCGAGAGTAAAGGGAAGTGGAGAAAGTCATAGACTCAAAAAACATTAGTCCGAATAGACTATATGCACCACCACCGCCATTACCATGAGAACAAAGGCCTACCAACACTCACTATTCTGATCAGGATCACAACAGAGTTCTAAACAGAGAGAGAGAGGGGAAAAATCTGTATTGAAATTCAGAATCATTTGAAAATGGCCTCACTTACTGATGTGAAAGAGAATGGTGAAATTCAATAGTGACTTTTTACACTCTTAAACCTGGAACTTGACCCTCCAATGGGGATCAAGTTTAATCCCAACAGCTGAGGGGCCAATGAAGGGAATAATGACAATAATGAAGATGTGTGCTTCTTTGCTACAATCAGTCATACTGAGACTTAAATGGGCATTTACCCCAAAGCAAAGCTCAAAAGCAAGAGAGAAGTGAAAGACAGATGATTAGAAACTCATTTCTCAGGACTGCTATCATCTTCCCTTTCCGATGTTGCACCCAGTCCGTGGAGTTACTACAACGAACCTGTCAGGAGGAACATAGTGGCTTGAAATGGTAGTCACCTTGATAAAGTTAATTGCTGGGGGAAAATAGCTTAAGCCAGCTAGCCTGGAAAACTTTTCATTGCTCAATATAGAAATATAAATTCCTTGAAGGAATATTGGGCAAATATAAATGAAGTGTGGAAGTGCCCCTGATGAAATACAGAGAAATAACAAATCCTGAGGATTTCTTTTTGCTATCCTTTGAAACTCCAGCAGATCTCAAAGATAAATAGAAAATCCTTGGGTGGAAAAGTCATCAAGGTAGAACAAGCCACTAAGCCAATATTTTAAGATGCGAGTTGTCTTAAGTTGCAATTTCCACTTTAATATATATGTTCTAATATTTGTTGCAGCCGCTACACAGAACACAGAGAGAGCATTAAAATGTATATAGTTAAAAAGAAACTGTGAGGTCAGCAGTTCAAAATCCCCAGTCACTCAGCTGGAGAAAAATAATGGGCTGGTTACATAAAGAGCTATTAACTCCAAGAGTCACTATGAGACAGCATCTATGAGGTGGCAGAGAGTTTTTATTATTTAGGTTTGCCCACACCAAACTAAGTTTTCTTGTGTTAGTCTAGTGAATTCCATATCTCTGCAGCATGTCATCTGAATAGGTACCATGGAGTAGTTTGAACCTGTGTTCTCCACAGGAGAGAGCAGCAGGTATATACAAGTGCTTGGTAGTTTATGTTGACATGACTCTTCCATAGGGATATTACTACTACTTTGGGTTTAGTTCAGACCCAGCCTAATTTTGTTCAACTTTATGTCTCCTATGGGTCCTATTGACCTTTCCAACTGGAGAAATCTCCTGGGCATTGGAATAATTACCTTTCAAAGTTGTGGTAGTAGATTCCTTATTGTTTCATAGGCAGCCACTGCCAGATATTTTAGCAATTCCTCCATTGGCGGACTGGCTAAGATGCTGCAGTTAGAAATGATCTTTTAAGATTTGCAGTGAGCAGCAGTTATATTTATTATTATCATTAATATATCATGAGTTGTGATAAAATATTAAGGTAAAGGAAGTGAAAAGAAATAGGGAAGGACTATTTAAAATAAATACATGATGTTACACATTTATAATATATATGAATGGATATTTAGGAAAATAGATATATAAATTCTAGATTGGTATCTTATTCTTGGAAGTGCCAAGAATACAGCAGGGAACTCCAACAAAAACAAATTTGAAAGAACATATTCTAAGAAGACGGTTGAAGTGAAAGAAAGTTAGAGAGTAAGTGTAGATTGATCATTTAAGAAATATCAAAAGCTTGGGTAGCAAGATGAAAAACTGAAATTCTTAAGAGCCTAGTGAGGATTATACAGAAACCACTGATCTTTCCATATAATTTATTGGGAATTTACTAATTTTTAGTACTTTGTTTTTGATGTTCACAGTTTGATGAAGGAACCTGGCATAAAAATAAAGTCAAAGTGTACGGTAAGATTTCTGAAGGTAATATAAAATTATAACTGTCTTACTGAATTATTACTTGATATGATCCTGGAGGCAAGGACAATTCTGACAGGTCTTGCTTAATCGAAGGAGTAACTGTAGCTGCAAGCATTTACAATTGAACAAGATAGAAAAGACTGTTTTGTAAGGATTTAACTTGAAGAAGCTGTATATATTGTGAATTTTATATAGTATTAATATAAAATATTAGCAGTTACTTTAAAAAAAGCAGTATACAAAATACCATGATATTCCAAAGGAATTCATTACAATGAAGTGGTAGGTTGCAGGTGAGGGACTGTGCTGATTGACTGAAAGACAGGCAAAATGTCAACGCCCAGGTTAGTGGAGGAACACAGTATTTATATGATTCAGAAAAAAAAACGGGACAATCATGATATTTCTATATCGGCAAGAATTATTTTACTTCTTGTATCTTGATAAAGGTTAATAATAGTGCCATCTTATTAATGAATGCATTGAACAACAAAAATAAGCTATAAATATTTGCATACACATATTCACTAATAATAGTTACATTTCTTGTTAATTCTAAGGAATGTATTGCCTAAATTTTGTATATGATTCTAAGTGTGTTAATTTGCTGCTTACATTTCTATATCCTATCAGTAAGTCATGAAATTACCAATTAGCCTCTGTACAAGCTTTCCATAAGCAGGTAAGAGAATGAAACTGGGAAAATCAAGTTTCCAAATTGAACACCACCCGTTAAGAATTTTCACAAACCAGTCATTCCTTAAATACTTAAAAATCTCTCTTATCCTGAATTTTCAATGTCTCTAAATTTTATCTTAAAATAATATCTCTATCCAGGATTCAGCTTCTAACATAACAATTTACACAGCTTCTACATTTCTGCATTTTGGCTAAAGTTTTGGCTGTGAAAATTTATATAATATTTCATTATTCATTTGATATTTCTCAATTTCTTTGAAGAAACATTTCATATATTCACTCACATACAACCATAATAACCCAGTTTAATAAGAATGTGCACAACATAATTAGAACCTTTCTCGACACAGATATGTGGCCACATAGTCAAAGATGGTTTCTACTTCCCTCCCTCCTGTCCTCCCCCCTCCCCCTTTCTTCCTCCCTTAAAATAGATAAATGAAAGTTTTATTTGTTTCTTCAAGTCAAACCACCTTTAGAAGTTAAGCTATTACACAGTTAAAGGTTAGTTCATTAACAATTAAAGGTTAGCTAATTTTAATTTCAGACTTATAGACTACCTCAAGACAATAGTTTGTTTTTCTCTTTTTTTTCTTTTGTGGGGGCGTAGTGGTGCATCCAGCTCCACCAGCTCCAGCAAGTCAGCATTCAATGAGAATTTGAAATTATGTTTCTTAGTTTCTTTCTTTTTTATTTGAATTCTGCTCAGTAATTTTTGATCAGACTGTTCAGTAATAGTATCCAGGGATCATGCAGCTTGTCTAATTTCTTGACAGAGGCAAGAAATTCATGAAAGTAATTAGACAGAGGTTCGTGAAAGCAATTGGACAAGTGTTCCGTTTTCTGACCAGAAGATATTTTCATTACAACTATCTAGCAATATTTCATGAGCTTCCACATCCATGATATCACGATATAGGAATTGAGAAGCTGGGGAAAATTATAAATATGAAAACAATGTTATGATTTCTGAGATACATATTTTAGAATTCTAAAAGGTTGTAACATAGGAGGAAGGTTCTCATCATTAGGTGCCCTCAGGTGGAGTCCAACCCACAGAGACTCTGTGCACAAAAAACGAAGTTTTTTTGCCCGGTCCCGCACCATCACCACAACTGTTCCTATCAGTAATGAAATTTAAAGCTCAAAGAGAGGAGCGAATGTTAGAGATGATACTCATCTTCTCCACGGCAATTGGACAAGATAGATATCAGAGAGTTAGGGGTGATTCCACAGCTGGCAATCAGGCCATTGCAGAGCAAAGACATATCATTGCATTGTAAATATGCTAATAGCTAATATGTTTACTTGCAGCATTTTGAGTCATTGGACACAATAGATGGGTATAATATTTCAAATGTCCTCCCCCGTTTTCAGCACTTATTTTCACTATGTATTGCATGGATGTATAATCTCATCCATCTCAAGGAGTAAAGAGTACTCAAATATGGGAGTAATTATCACATGATAGTGGAGCATATATATTGTCACTAATGCTGATATGCATCACTCTTATGTTTTAGCATTAGGAGAATTTATTCTGATTTTTATTTTTCAACTATGTAAATTCTGTATCTTACTATATGTCTTATGATTTCTTAGACCCCAATATGAGATAATTTTATTTTTAACTGACCATTTAATAGGAAGTTAAATTCAAAAGAATTGGATAAAACTTCAGAGATGATAAAAATAAATAAAGAAACACAATCTCTTTTTTTGCAGATGCAGAACTGGAAACTATGCCTGGTGAAGTACATTTTCCCAATGCTTATGGGGCTTTAAAAGAAGAGATATTTTCAGAGAAGCTATTGTAGATTGCATCTTCAAACCCGACATGCGGGATCATGGAAGAGTCATTCCATCATCCCGTGTTCTGCTCACAGGGGTTTTTTTGCCTTCTTATTTGGTATCTGCCCAGGCAATGACTCCTTTTCTAACATGGCAGGAAATGCTACACTTCACTACATCTCCTCTTTCTTCCTCATTGGTATTCCTGGTTTACAAGATTTCCACTCCTGGATTGGTATTCCCGTTTGCCTCCTGTTTGCCCTCACCCTGCTCGGGAATACTGTCATCATTGTGACCATCAAGCTAGAGCCAAGCCTCCACCAGCCTATGTATTTCTTCCTTTGCATGCTCGCAATGAATGATATGGTTCTTGCCTCTTCCACAGCCCCCAGGATGCTTGGCATCTTCTGGTTGGATGCTCACTGGTATGACTTTGATGTCTGCCTAGCACAGATGTATTTCATTCACACATTCTGTATATTTGAATCAGCCCTCCTAGTTGCCATGGCCTTTGACCGCTATGTAGCTATTTGCATCCCTCTGCGTTATACAACCATCCTAACCACACCGATGGTGATCAAGATGGGGCTAACTGGAATCACCCGAGCTGTCCTGATGGTTTTGCCCTGTCCTCTTCTCATTAAGAGGCTACCTTACTATACGAAATATATCATTAATCATACATATTGTGAGCACATGGCTGTGGTGAAATTGGCCAGTGCCAATACTCTCATTAACAGAGCATATGGAATCTCTGTGGCCCTTTCAGTGATGCTGCTGGACCTCGGACTTATAGCCACTTCCTATGTCAAAATCCTCCAAGCTGTCTTTCGTCTCTCTTCCCAGAATGCCCGTTCTAAAGCACTAGGTACCTGTGCTGCGCATGTCTGCACTATACTTGTTTCTTACACACCTGCTCTGTTCAGTTTCCTCACTCACCGCATTGGCAAAAAGGTACCCCCAAGTGTCCACATAATTTTTGCAAGTATGTACCTTCTCGTTCCCCCAACAGTGAACCCTCTGGTCTATGGCGTCAAGACGAAGCAGATACGTGACCGTGTGGTAGGTCTCTTTTTCCCAAACAAAAATCTTTCTGAAAAGTAACAATTTTATGAAAACAGAAACTTTGGGGAGAAAAAAGCAGCCATTGTTAGAAGAATTTAGCCTGTGAATTATGAGTTGCAATCTTGTCTTTATCAATTTGTTTCACAGCTGAGTTATTCTTAATAGTGGGGATATATGAAATATATCTGTTCTATTTCCTTTCAAGTTTTCAATTTATTTAAAAAATAAAATAAGCTTTCAATTTATACGGCATTACTACTCCCACTGAGTCATTCTTATATGCACAGATATCAAATGAGTAGGTCGATTTGTGTGTGTCAAGCTCTCGATACATGGGACAATACAATTTATGGAAACTTACCTTAAAAAACAACAGGTTAAACTGTCTTAAAACACAATGTAAGCATCTCTTGAATAAAAATCATGATGTGCTAGTTAATTTTTAATCCAAATAGTAATAATAGTTTAGCATTCTGATTATGACTATCCCACTCCTGGCTTTCTCTAAGCTCTTTGCACATATTCACTCATCTAATCCTTTCATGCCAGAATTCTTTCCTGCTTTGCAGTTACTATTGTTACCATGCATTTTCAGTAACAGAAGACAGAGATCAAGCTAGAAAGCAAAAAAATAAAAAGAGGTAATGTAGATTTTGAAACAATTATACAGGGCACATATGTCCAATGAGGGATCTGATATTAGGATATTAGGAGTCTGAGTCCCTTTTCTTCAGATTCATTTAATTATACAGGAAGTCAGGGGCCAGCACTTACAATCAGGATGGCAGCTTTGCAAGAAATCAGAAAGACTAAAAATATTGTTGTCAGGAACCAGCTAGTCAGTGAAGTCTCAATGACCCCATGCTCAACAAAGTGAACTTTACTTTGATTGTACCAATTTCACAATCATTGTTGGCTTTCCACTTAGTGTAGCAGCCACTGTTCTGATTCAGCTCATGGAGGATCTTCCTCTTGGGAAGACTCTGTCCTTCCACTTTTCCAAGCATGGTGCCCTTTTCTAGGAACCAGTCTCTCTGTCTCACTCTCTCTGGACCAGTCTCTCTTGAAAACATGTCCAATTCTGTGAAAAAAAAAAAAAGTTTGCAATCCTCTTTTCCAAGGAACTTTCTGGCTGTACTCTTCCAAGACAGAATTGTTTGTTCTGGCAATCTGTGCTATTTTTAATAGTATCCACCTGCACCATAACGAGCCTTCACTGTGATATCCTTGTTCTTCAGCACTTGGAAGAGATGTTGTGCAGAAGGTTTACCCAATGTAATGTGTCATCTGAATCGCTGATGGCTGCTTCCATGAGCAAGATCTTGACAACTTTTGTTGTGAATGAAAGGGTTAACCTACAAAATACCTATCATGTGTGTCAGTATTATAATTATTATACCCATGAGAACACAGAGGCACACATTGTATAAATCTTCTGAAGAAATTCAGTAAGACTATGACACAATGGCACTTCAACGCAAGGATTACATTTAGAATACACTGTTTTTAATGCCATGCTATGTTGCTCACCTGAACATAAGTATTAAATTATGACTTGGTTTATGAAGATGGAAATATGCAGTTCTAAATATTTCACATTTGTTCCCTTATGCCTTCTTTTTGATTGTGTGGTACATTTCTTGAGCATCCCTTAAACATGTTTTCATCCAATACAGCCTATTAAAATCTGGCAGAACTCAAAACAAGAATATTTCTTATTTTATTAGAGGTTTGTCCTATGCGTGAATGCTGGTAACATTATGGAAATGCTTTCCTAATTTGAGTCAAACATGAAGAATCTGAAAATCTGACCTAGTAATGTACTTAGTAACTACTTTGTCAGTCAATATCAAATCATTTTTTCTATTCAAAATATTGAATCAAATGACCCTTTTTTCAAAAACACTTCTCTTAGCAAAATAATTAATTTTTTATTTCATTAAGAATATGACCTCATTATTCATGAAGTGAACAAAAGCACCTCTAGTCAATCTACAAATAATTCAAAACTCTATTCTCTATAGGTCTAAATCATGGTTGGAAAAGATATTTTTTGTAAATAAACTTTTATAAATATTTTAAAATTTGTGAAGTTAACTCTATTATTTTGCCACTGTGGTACAAGAACACATATAGGCAATACATAAATGAATGAATGTAGCTACGTTCTTATAAAATTTCAATTACTGCAGGCACCAAAATTAATATAAGTTATAGTTTGCATAGGTCTGACATTTATATTCTGTATACTAGATCAATTTTAATGCGAGGCTTTATATATACATATTTTTCCCTCAAAATTGTTTTCTTTCTTTTAAAAAAATCTTTATTATTAGAAATCTTGTTACAAACCATACATCAATTGTATCTGAAATACTCATACACATATTCCATCATTCTTTTCTAGACATTTACTTTTCATGGAGCTCTTGGGATCAGCTCCCCCTCCCCCCCCCCCCAACTTCATGATCCCTCGATAGAGTGTAGACTGTTGATTATTTTTAAATCACACCAACTTCTGCCTCCCTTCCCACTGGTTTCTGTTGCTCTTCCCGCTGGCTGGGGATGTGTTGCTATGCGCCATTCATTGCGATTGATGCCCCTCTCCCTCCCCTCTTCTTCCTGTCTTCCCCTATCGTTTGGTATCTCTACTATCATTCCTGTTCCTCGGTTCAATGTGTCATGAATTTTATATCTTTTCTGTTCAATGTGTCATGAATTTTATATCTTTTCTGTATCTATGTACATCTAGACTAGAATCTTGCCTAGAATGGGAGGTGGCACTGAGGATAATGAGAGGGGGCTGGTGAGAAGGCCTCCAGGGAACAGAGGTGTACTGCATGACCCATTAGTGTCCTACTGCACCCTGAGTGATTCACCCCCTTCCTGCTACCCCTCTTTGGGGGATTTTCTATTGTTCATAGATGGGTTTAGGGTTTCCATTTCAATACCCCTCCATTATCACCAATACATTTTTTTTGTTTGCTTGTTTACTCTTTGTTGTGAATCATCTGATGCCCGTTGCCCAGTCTAAATGACACCTCATGAACACACTGGCTGGTGTGCTTTTTCCATGTGGGCTTGTTGTTTCACTGTGGATGGCTGCTTGCTTAACTTCAAGCCTATAAGATTCCAGACACTCTTATCTTTAAATAGCCAGGCACCATCCTTTGTTTTCATCAAGCTGCTACACAGATTGCCTTCAGCAATTGCGTAGGTGGCGGGGATGGAGTGAGATGGGATGGCTTGAGCATCACAGATTGCCAATTTGTTAGAACAAAGTGTTCTTGTATTGAGGAAAGATATGATAAGACAAGGCCCAAGGCCTGTCTGCAGCCTCAGTGTATTGCCTTATATGTATAGAGGCCCATACCCCTATTGTTATGGATTAATGTATTTGCATAAGTGCACACCTCTGCTAATCTCCCTATGGATTTCTTTGCTTTCTAGATCTTGCCTCTCTGTCCTTTTGTCCCCTTCTGCCCTACCATCACTTTCCCCCTTCTTCTACCTCTTAGTGCTTCCTCTCCACTAGTTTGGTCTTGCTCTAATACTTACATCTTATTCAAGAGTGTCTTAGTGTTTTCTCCATTATCATTGCACTGCCTTTGAATTTCCAAGGAGATCAAAGTCAAATCCAGATCTTTTCTTTCCTTTTTTTTGAAAAGTATAGAAAGACTTTATTGAGGCAAGGGTAAAGAACTCCCAGACGGGTTCCACAACCTAAGGAGTTAGGTTAGTAAAGCTGTGTCTGATACTGGGGAAGTGGGATATCTATATATAATATGTGAATATATATATGTATATATATATATATATGGTATGAGCTAAAGGCATGCTGTCTAATAAAGGGAGGGCGGTCTGTTGTGCTGTGTTTGCAAGTTTCGGGTCAGGAGATGACATGTTAGCAAATCATCTTCCTGATCTTTTCTTTGGGTTGTCTTTTTTAATGGAAATATATAATTCAATGAATTATTTCTTGTAACTTATCAATATATTGCTAATGATTTTTGGTCATGAGAGTTATTGGTGGTTTTCTTTCTAGTAATGTCTGTACATTTTTGTTGGTAAAGTATTGATAGCCAAATAGAATGAATTATAAAGTGTTTCATTTGGTTCCATTTTGCTGACATGACATGATGATGTTATAGATTCCCCTTTTCTTCTCTTGCTATTTATTTTCCATTGTTTTGTAATGCCCTCTGTATGTGAAAACTTTTCCCACACTAATACTGTTACTTGGAGAAATCATTTTATTTTAAGATTTGGCTCAGCTTTCTCTTGACTCTTGAAATAACATTTAAATGAAGGAATGAATTGAAACGGAAATTTTGACATTCATCACAAATTGAATTTTCAAATGTGTAAAACAAGTTCAATTAAAGGGTAAAGGAACCATGAGACATTGTACTGCCATAAGAATCTTTGAATAGAGTGGACTATACATAGGTAGGGAGAAGGACCATGCAAAATTTCCCACTAAGATGAGGGAGAGAGAAGTGGTGAGTCGGTGCTCTATAAAAGTTGCGAAGCTTCTCACTTCCACTACTTGATTGCAATTCATGGTGACCCAATAGGACAGGGTGGAACCACCTGGTAGACTTCAGAGTCTATAATTCTCCATGGGAGTAGAATACCCATCTTTCTCTCATTTCAAACTACTGACCTTTCAGGTTGAAGCCCAGTGAATAATTATGACACCAATTTGGACCCAATTAAAATGTGGAAACCTTAAAGACCTGACAAAACAATATAGTCATGTCATATTCTAGTTCTCACAGGTTTTAATGTGTAAAGTTCATGATCTCTTACTGTTGTAAATAAAAGACTGTATGATTTAATAAAAAGGGGAGAATAAGCAAATCTCTTATGCCAAAGAAGTTCAAATAATGTATGCAGACACATCTACCCAAGAAAACAGAAACATAAAATCCCACTTCTTAAATATGGTCTCAGGTGTTTGTCTTCTAAGGAGTATAGGGTCAACGTGGTATTTTATTTTAAAAAGAGCATCTTGTCAGTCAATAAATTTGATCGACTCTACATAAGGATTATTAAAATACAAAAAATGAGAAACCAGGGTACTAGTCTATATATTTGGTATGATGTGAGCAAAATAGCAGCTAATTCATATAAGCTGGATCTAATTATGATAAAACAGGAAAAATAATACAGTAGCAGTGTATTCTACAAAATACCAGACCAATATTTTACAAGATTGTCAAGTTCATCGGAAACAAGGAAAGGCTGGGGAATAAATTGAATTCAATATCCTGGATGAGATTATGGTATAGAAAATGACATTGGTCAAAAATAATCTGAAAAAAATAATGGAGTTTGTTTAATCATTATGGCTCACTGATTTTTGAACAATTTTATTGACAAGAATTTGCAAATCATACAATTCAACAGATTAAATGCATTACAGTTGTGCAATTTGACCACAATTAATATTCGAACATTTTCTGCTCTTTGGTCCTCATCATTACCTGCTATTTCCTACAAGCCCACCCTGCCAGAGACCCTGGAAAACTGTAAATAAAAAGAGCATAGATGCTGAGCATCTAGTCTGTAGAAGACTATGGATTTGAATGCTCGAAATCCATTTGTAACATCACCACTTAGAATGCACCTTGGGTGAATTGTCTCTGACCACTGCCCTTTAAATAGCATTGCTATTACACAGAGTGAATTGAAGATGAGAGTAATATGAGAGTGAGTTTTAATTTTAACACCTTATTTTTCTCCTACAATTGTGCTAATTTTATTATTTTCTGCTACCTTTATAAAAGGTTTTTTATAACTTATTTTTGTGGTTTTTCGTTGTTTGATGTGTATTTGTATTTATTTTTATTTATATGAAAACCAGGACTGGTAAATCTATAGATCCAGAAAATGACTCAATGGTTATTGTAGCAAAATCATTTCATGTTTTTTTACAATTTTAAACTAATGCTAAATTATTACACTTAAGTGTACTTTTAAGAAATTTCCCTCACTACAAGATAAGTGGTCTTTGGACAAATATTTATTAAATGTATTTTTATATCAACTACTAACAAAATGTGATTAACAGCTGTCCGAATAATTTTCTAGCTATAAAAAGTGAATTTTTTTGAAGGAATGAGAACTTTACAAGTTGTCTCTATGTGAGTCTACGACGTTGTATTTCAGCACACAATAAACAAGACAGATAACAGATTCCCCTCAAAGAGTTTCTCAGAATTGACTTTAGTCATTGAAAATGAAGGATGTTCAAGAAGAGATCAAGATGGGTCCTTGGCGTAGAAAATTCTAGAGGCTCGATATCGAATCTGCTTTGTCTTGATCCCATAAACTACAGGGTTGAGCAAAGGTGGGACAAGCAGATAAAGATTGGACAGAAGAATATGAATGTAGGGCGGAATGTGGAATCCAAACCTATGTGTAAAGAAGGAGAAGAAAGCCAAGAGGTAAAACTCCAAGAAGACACAGATGTGAGCAATGCAGGTGTTGAAGGCTTTGATTCTTGCTTCCTTTTGAGGCAAGTTGAAGACAGTGACAAAGATGCGGACGTAGGAGAGTGTGATGAAGATGATGTCAAATCCTAGAACAGCAAAAGCCACGAACAGCCCATAGATCTTGTTGATTCGGACGTCTGTAGCTGCTAACTTCACGATGGCCATATGCTCACAGTACGAGTGGGAGACCATGGTGGTCCGGTAGATCTTGAGCCTGCATTTGATGAGG
>PVJH01025451.1:0-31489 GCA_004026705.1 Nesogale talazaci
CAGTTCCAACTCAAAGTGACCCTGTGCACAACAGACCAAACACCATCCAGTCCCTCCTGATCCTGCAAGGTTCTCAGAACTGTTCTTATGTGTAAATCCTTCAGTGCAACCACTGTGTCCATCCATCTTGTTGTAGGGAACCCTGGTTTTTGCTGCCCCTCCATTGTGCTAAACACAATGTCCTTCTCCAGGGACCGGTCTCTCCACACAGGTCCACAGGCGAGATGGAGTCTCTCCATCCTTGCTGCTAAGGAGCTGCACTTCTTCCGAGACGGATCTGTCTGTTCTTCGATACTTCTCCAGTGTCACTCTGCAAATGCATGGATACTTCTTCCTCTTCAAGGTCCAACTTTCACATGCGTATGAGGCAATCGAAAATACCATGGCTTGGTTCAGATGCACTTAGTCTTCAGAGTGACATCATAGCTCTGCAACACTTTAAAGAGGTCTTGTGCAGCAGATTCACCCAATGCAATGTGTCATTTGATCTTTTCATCCTGCTTCTCTGAATATTGATTGCGGATCCAAGCAAGATGATATCCTTGACAGCATCAACCTTTTCTCCATTTACTGGGATGTTACTTATTGATCTAGTTATGAGGATTTGGGTTTTCTTGTGTGTGTGTGTGTGTGTGTGTGTGTGTGTGTGGCATCACTGCCCTGGTGGGAGTAGCAAGCCCAGCCTTGCTCCTGGGGAGCTGCTGCTGGATTTGAACTGTCAACCCTGTGGGCCGCAGTCCTGCAAACTACCACTAAGCCACCTGGGCTCAGCCTTTGGGTTTTCTTGTCATTGAGGTGTAATCCATACAGAAGTCTGCAATCCTTGAACGTCATTAGCAAGTGCTTTAAGTCCTCCTCACTTTCAATGAGTAAAACTGTGTCATCTGTGTCAACTTACTAATAAGTTTCCCCCCCATCCTGATGCCAGGGTTCCTTAGCTGTGTCTTAATGGGGAGCACTAAGGCTGCAGCTGGGATATAGGGGTGTGTGTGGTGGGGGTGGTGCCTTGAAGCAGGAATTAATAAGAGAAAGCAACATTGGTCAGATTAATGAGATAATGTTACCTGAGTCAGTCCAAAGAGATTTTTTTAACCAAGAGAGTGGAGTTACAACTATTTAGCTGTGGAGACAAGAAGGAAAATCACTAAAATGTTATCCGTTCCTATACCGGCATGATAGGACTTAGCCCACTTCTTTCCGGGCATCTCTGAATGATTTTCAATTAGTAGTGGAGCACTTAATTATCTGATGCACAGTCCAGTGAACACTAGTGGCTAAAAGCTCCTTGCCAAAACCTCCACCCCCCACCCCACCTGCCACTAGGAAATCTTGCCTTTGCCAAGAGTGCTTTTATGCCAGCTGCACTTACCACTGCAACTTCATGGATTCCTGTAAAACAGGAATATGAAAAAGAAAGATGGTAGGCTGTGTAAAATACTGTTCCATAAGACTCAATAAGGGGAGGGGGCCATGAAAAGAACTGGGTATAGTTTAGGTCAAAAATATTGGGAGAGAGGGGAGAGGGAAATCACACCAATCTCAAATTCTCCTTCTGGTTTCTTTGTATGTGTCTAAGTTCTCGCTCATCCTGAAAGAGGTGTCACATAGGAGATGTCACAGTGATGCATGTTACAGGTGTGGCTTTGGTAGGAAAAGCGATGGAGAACTCCAAACAGTCGCCCCACGTTTAAAGAAAAGTCTGCCGGTCCTATCAAAGACTGGCTGAGGGATGTGCATATACAGACAATCAGTGCGCAGGAAAGCAGAGGTCAAGAGGTCAAGAGACATGCTGCACTGAGTCAACCTGCTGCACAAGACCCCGTTAAAGCGCTGAAAAGCAAGGAGGTTAGCTTAGCTTTTAGGACTAAGGGGCGCTTAACCCAAGCCAGAGTATCTTCAACTGCCACCTACACATGCATGCGAAAGTTGGACACAGACTAGGAAAGGCCAAAGAAGGGACCCGTTTGAGTGATGGGGAAGAAGACTGAGAGGAGCGTGGACTGAAAATAACAAACAAATCCATCCTGGAAGAGGTGCAGCCAGAAGGCTCCTTCGAGGCAAGCAAGGTGAGGCTTCCTTCATCTTACAAACTTCGGACGTGTTGTGTTGGCAGGAGAGACCAGTCCCCGGCTGGTGAGATGAGATCATGCCCAGTAAAGCAGCGGGACAGAGAGAACAAGAGGGAGGCCCGGGGCAAGATGGATTGACCTGGTGGCTGCACCTGTGGTCTCGGGCATAAGTGTAATTGTGAGGATGACACGAACCAGGCAGTGGTTTGCTCAGTTGTTCACTAAGTCCCTATGTGTCAGAACGAACTCGATGGGTCGCTTTCAGTCAGAACCAACTCCATGGCCCCTAATACCACCACCATGAATTGGGAGTGCAACTAAGACATTCCAGTGTGCGTGTGGATCGGCATCGTTATTATGAACTTTACCAACTCTGTGGATTAACAAAGTGGCTTCCCTCAACTTTCTTTTTTTTTTTTTTTTTTTGGTTTTTGGGGCACACTGCCCTCTGGTGGTGGAAGTAGGAGGCCCAGCCTTTGCTCCGTGGAGCTGGAATTGAACCTCCCTCCCAGTGGGCCGCAGTCCCGCGCACAACCACTACGCCACCGGGGCTCAGCCCTTCCCTCAATTTTCATAATGAATCATTATAGACAACAGAGACTCCACCTGCAAAGCCCCACCTGCCTATCTCCAAATGTGACTGCCTGGGGTCCCTGAAGAGCTCGCGTCTTAATCGTATCCCTCTCGGCATCTCAAATAGACCTGTTGTGAGTCTGATCGACGAAAGTGCAAGTGAGCCTTTAGCGACGCTCCTGTCTTTGTGTTTGGTGATGATGGACGCGCAGAGGGTGAGAAGGGATCCTTACCCCTCGGGAGAAAAAGTAGACTCCTCCGAGTACAGACAGAATCTCTCCAGTGACACGGAAATAGTCCTTGCTGTTATTCAGCTTAAACGGAGGCTGCAAGAGGCAGAGAGGTTGGTGAGTCCATTCATCCATTCATTCATTCATACCCTAGATAAACATTTGGCCAGGTACCAAGACCTATAACTGATTAAGACCTAGGCCCTGCCCCCACAGACTCAGCCTTCAACAGGAGGAAGATACATAGGCTAGGGAAAGACGTGTTATAGGGACACCTGCAAGGAGCCCACGCTGTGAGACCTGAGTCCCCAAAGTGCCAGCCTGCAGGGAACCCCACAGAGCATCCTGACAGTGCTGTGTCCCAGGCAGTGAGTCCAGCCCAGAGCCCTGCTTCACAGACTCAGGAGTGCCCCCGTCTCCCACCAGTGAGGAAATGAGAGACTGTCTCACAAGCCTGTGTGTGGGTCATCCTTGTTGCCTGTGCAACCCTTTTCTGGAGGGGGATTTTTTTTTTTCTTTTCAGCTCATCATTTGTGTTCTCTAGGCACAGACACAGGCTTAACATGAATCAGAATCAACTCAGATGCAATGAAGAGGTCATCAGCCTGTCTTATTATGTTTCTCTTTTCTTTTTCTTTTTGTTTTGTTTTTGTTTTTTTTGGAGGAGCATCACTGCCTCTGGTGGTCGTGGGCGCTACCCAGTGCTGCTCCTGAGAGCCGCCGCTGGATTCAAAACACCAAGCCCGCGGGCCGCCGCAGTCCCACACTCAACCGCTTATGCCACCGGGGCTCAGCCCTGTTTCTCTCTTTTCTCTGCGTGAGGCCAGGAAATTGCCTCGATGGGTGGACAGAAATCAGGTTTCACCTAATCATGAAATTGAGTTTCTGACATCAGATTTACAAGCAAGCCACCCTAAAGATGAAGGCAGCAAATGAACTGCCCTGGGTACTGAATATAAAGAACTCGGAGACCTGATAGAGCCCACGGCTTCTGGTTAGGAACAATCCTGGTCTTGCGTGGATGTAAGGGATGGTCCCAGAGACGTGCACAGAAGAGGAGATGTAAAGGGTACATCCAAATAAGGAACAAGGAGTGAGGGAGTGAGTAGAGGGACAAAAAAGAGGGGAGCAAACGTCCACCATCCCTGACCCTGTGGCTGTCCGACCCAAGGATAATCCTTGTGCCTCCACCTTCCTGCCTGCATGCTTTCCCTGTGCAACCAGGGAGCTCAGCAACCACTCTCAGCCTCCATCACCACCAGGATAGAGGACAGGCACTGAGACTTAGGAAGAAAGACCCCGAGGGAGGAGGGACCATGCAAGGCCATCAAAGAATCACCAGGGAGTCCCTGCATCCTTTCAGTGTGTCTAGAAGGCGCCTAGAACAAAGCCTGGGGGACTGGGCATCTTGGGGCGGGGGGGGGGGCGGGTAAGTTTCCCATGCCCCTCCCGTCTCCCCTTCCCAAGTCTGAGCCTAGGGCCCTACCAAGCCATCCACAGGCCTATAGTAGGCGGCCATGGTGAAGATGATCATGTACAGGCAGTAGATGAAGAAGTTGAAGTAGAAGATCCGCTTGACAAATCTGTCCCACTTGTCCTGCAGCAGGCGGTTCAGCGGCTCCACCAAGAGCATGTCGTGGCGATTCTGAGGGGAGGGAAGAGAGGTGAGGCTTACTCCTCCGCCCACTGGGAGCCACCTGCCAAGGCCCCATCAGCCTGAGGCAGCTGGGTTCTGCGCACCTCCATCTCCTGGACATGCCTAGACACAATTTCAGCCTTCACTGCAGTTGCTGGACACAAAGGACCAGGGTCTGCAGACAGCCATTATTTAGGAACTGGGTCCAGCTGTGCCCAGGGTCTGCACAGGGCCCATCCTCCCAGCTACTGTCACCCAAATCTTTGTGAATGAAGAGTTTAATGGGACTAGACCTACATGCTACCTGATTTTTAAATGCTGTTCAACGTTCTGTGCCCATTATCTCTAATAACTCCCGCCTAAGAGCCTGCATCCCTATTATTGCCGCAATCTGAGCAGCAGGCACCGGTAAAAATCTCACAGAAGTCCCCTTGGGGAGGGATTGAGGGAAGGCCCTGGGCTCCTCACTTCTTGATGTTCCAGGCAAGTGTGCTGAGGCAAGGCAGGAGAGGCAACCTCTATTCAAGGAAGAAGGAAAGTTTGACTGCAGAGGATGGGATTTCATGTCTGCTCTGGGGCAAAAGTCAGGTATCCAGACAATCCTTGTGAAAGTTTAGGTCCACAGACAATAGATAAGCTGAAACCAGGTCATTGCAGCCTCTATCAAGCCATCGGGCCCAACTTCCAGATTCCCCAACGAGTATCTGTTCAGTATCTTCCCAAATATTTCTGAGGTTTCAAAGCTTATTGCTGTCTCAACACTACATGGGGCAAGAATTCTTCTTTAGAACAGTGGTTCACAATCTTCCTATTGCTGCAACCCTTTAAGACAGTTCCTCATGTGTGATGACCCCCCCAACCATACAGTTATTTTTATTTCTTTTCTTTTTTTAATAATGTTTGGGGGAGCATCACTGCCCCCTGGTGGGAGTGGGAAGCCCAGCCTTGCTCTTGGAGAGCTGGATTTGAACCGCCAGCCCTGTGGGCCGCAGTCCCGCACACAACCACTACACCACTGGGGCTCAGCCCTATTTTTATTTCATAACTAATTTTGCTACCATTAAGAATCTGATATGCAGGATGTACTTTCACTGCTACAAATGGAACATTATTAAACATGGTGCATAGCGATGTATCACAAAACAATATGCAATTATATATTATATATTATGAAATATTTATGTGTTTTCCGATGGCCTCAGGCGGCGCCTGTGAGAAGGTTGTTCAAGCCCAAAGGACTCACAACCCACAGGTTGAGAACTGCTGCTTTAGAGTAAAGTTGCTTTGGGTTTGGGGGTGGGGGGGTTGGAGGGAGGTACCTAGCACTTCTGAGGATCCCTGGTGGCCCTCTTGATAAACGATGGACAAGTCAGCAGTTTGAACCCACGAACCACTCTGAGGGAGACACAAGCAGCTCTCTGTTCCCATTAAGCTTTAAAGCCTCATGTGAATGAAGGGGGGGAGCATGGAGTGGAGACCCAATGCCCATCTGGAGACAATGGGACATTCCCCTACAGAGGGGCCACGGGGAAGACATGAGCCAGGCAGGGTGCAGTAGAGCACCGATGAAACACACGACTTTCCTCCAGCTCTTTGGTGCTTCCTTCCCCCACTATCATGACCTCCGTTCTACCTTACAAGGCGGATTAGACCAGAGCATGAACACTGCTACAGATAAGCACCTGCAACACAGGGAATCAGGACAGATAGACTCCTCAGGACCAACAAGGAGAGTAGAGATAGCAGGAGGCTTAGGGGAGGAATGGGGGATCAATTGCAAGGATCAACTAGAACCCCCACCCTGGGGAATGAATAACAGAAAAGTGGGCGAGGGGCGATGGAGGATGATGTAAGATATGGAAAAAATAATCTATAACTTCTCAAGGGTTCATGAGGGAGGGAGAATGGGGCAAGAAGGGGGAAGAAATGGAAAGCTGATGTCAGGGGCTCAAGCGATATCAGGGCTTTGAAAATGATGATGGCGGCAGATGTGCAAATGTGCTTGACACATTGGAGGAATGTATGGATTGTTATCAGAGATATAAGACCCCCCAGTAAAAGTATTTCCCAAAAAAATTTGCAGCCTTGGGCTGAGCCCCGGTGGCATAGTGGTTGTGTGCGGGACTGCGGCCCACTGGGATGGAGGTTCAATTCCAGCAGTGGGGCTGGGCCTCCTACTCCCACCACCAGAGAACAGTGATGCCCCCCCAAAAAACAATTTTTTTTGCAGCTTCAAAATGTCTATATCAGGAACCAGTCGCCCTGGTCCTGCCTCTGGAACCCCAGAAGAAATCTGCTTCCCCACCCAGAGTAATTTGAAACCTTAGTAGGAGGGGGCTTCTAAAACCTCCTGGAAAAAGGAAATCGAGGGATCATTTCCATGAACTTTTTGCAGTTCCCCCACATAACAAGATTGAGAATGATTGCAAGAGCCGAAGACCGTAATAAATAACATTGAATTGTACCTGCAGAAACTGTTGAGGAAGTAAAGGTTTTGCTACATGTATTCTAAGCAGCAGCAACAAAATGAAGAAAATTGAGGGGATGGGAAAGAGAGAGAAAAGGTTTAATTCACTAAAATGTCGATTCTCTCCAATTCGCACATAATTCCAATCGAAATCGCAGTAAGTTACTTTGTGGATATTGACAAACTGATCCTAAAGTTACCTTGAAAGGCAAACGATTCAGAATCATCAAGACCAGGCTAAACAAGGGTAGACGTGGATGACTGCCACTGCCCAACGTGAAGGCTTGCTATCATTCTACAGGGGTCAGCTGGTGAGTCCAAACGGCTGACCTTGTGGTTACTAGAAGCATAGGTTATTGACCTGCACTCAGACAGGATGAAGGGACATGTGAGACTCCACACCTAGGCCTTGAACCACAGGTGTTGCTGAATAAGAGAGCAGGGAGCTGGGTGACGGGGTGTCTACTCACTGGGGTCTCACTGCTGCTGTAGGCGATCACCTCGAGCACCGAGTTCTTCTCACAGGTGTCAATGCAGGACAGGTCATAGAGGGAGGAGTGCACGGGCCCGTAGGCCCATTCCGTGAACTTCCTGGACAGGTGCCTGCACTCGGGTTCCTGGATCTCCCTCTGGAGGATATAGGCCAATACCTGCCCCCCCCCGTGGGGTAAAGAGCCTATCAGAGGCCTGGCCATCTTGGCCCTGCCAATGGCCATGACCCGCCCACACCACCATCCCCGCTCCCACAATAACTCAATTTCTGAGTCCAGGCCCATGCAAGCGAGACCCAAGAAAGCCACTGACCACCATCCAGCTGCCTCCGGACCCCCGTAACTATAGCCACCTTTCCCCTCCCCCAGATTCCAGCTGCAGCCTCCTCCCCCCGTCACCCGGTCACATCTGTCTGGCCCCAACTCCTCCATCTCCCAACAAGGACGGCTGTGTCCCAGAAAACCTCGGGAAAGGCGGTCATGCAATCAACAAATAGACTCAAGCTCATAAAGCAGGCTCCTCGTCCTCAGGTTCAGTGGCAGCACTCTCGGCTTTCACAGCAGAGCCCTCCCCCCCTCCCCGGTTTGGTTCATGTACCGCCACCACCCTCTGCCAGTGAAGGCTTGGCCTTTGCTAGGGTGAGTAAAACAGGTTTCAGTGGAGCATCCGGACTGAGATGGATACCAAAGAAAGATCCAGCAGCCAACTTCTGAAAACTAACCCATGATCGCTAGCCTTATGGATCGCAGCAGTCCCATCTGCCACCGGCCATGGGGACAGTGCCCACCGGGCAGGCAGCCTTTTGTCCCAGGGTGCTTGCTATTGCCATGAGTCAGACTCAACTTGACAACAACCAATAGCAATGCCACCATGATGATGAAGAGCTTGGGCTGTTGGGAATTGGATGGGCAGGGGGATTTTCATCCCAGGGTGTTCTAGAAGCATTTCTCCCTGCATTCTCCGTCTCGCAGGAGGACGGTGTCATTGCTGTTAGTTGGGTTAAACCCCACTCATGGTGACTCCAGACTCCTTTGATCACCTAAAACTCCTTCCAACCCTGGAAAAGCATCCCTGTGGCCTTTCCTCTTTTCACACCAGCCTCCATGGCTCGCCAGCTCCTGCCCTCGGCGTCCCTTCCCTGACTGTGTCTGTGATGCGAAGGCAAAAATGCCCGTGTCTGCTACTCCACATTTCCCCCCCACTCTTTCCACTGTCTTGGCTACCAAGACACTGGACCAGCCCCTGTCTGTGCCCCCTCTGGTGTTACAGAATCAGAGCATCACCCAGCGGGGCACCCGCACGAGCAGCCAGCAGGCAATGCTCTCCCATGCTCCCCACCCCAGCGGGAATCCGGGCGACCCCTCCCCACCCCGATCTTCCCGGTACTGGCGGCCAGAGACAGCGGCGTCAGCCCCTTCTTGTTGATGAGCTCCTCCAGCTTCAGCGTTGGGTGGAGCTTGGCCCCCAGGATGAGGATCTCGTTGTACATGCTGGTCACAAACTTGGTGTTGTCGGCTGTGTTGTCGGCCACCTCCACCAGGGCGTGCAGCACCGTGTTGCCCACCGAGTCCCGAGCGCAGAGGTCGGCCGGCTGCCAGGAGTTCTGCAACAGGAACTTCACGATGCCCAGCTGGTTGGTGCAGGCAGCCAGGGAGAGTGGCAGCTCACCTGCAGCCAAGACAGGGCACAGAGCTGGGCACATGACCCAGGGGGGCTCGAGAAGGGGGATGGGGCTGCTCTCTGGACCGAAAGGCTGCCAACTCCCATCTCCACATCAACGTCCCCCGAGCCTGTAGCCAGCAGCGACAGAGTCAGTGCTGGATCCCAGGCAACCTCTTGTGTTACAGAGAAGAACTGTGCTCCATGCGGGTTCCCGGTGGCTGACTTGGGAGCAATACTCACCAGGTCTTTCTCTGATGAACCAACCGCTTCTGGTTAGCCGACGGCACTAGCCATTTTACACCACCCAGGGGCCTCCCCTTGGCAACTGCTTTTTAAAAAGCTGCACAGTCTCCCTACCAAAGTAGAAACCGGGCCGTCCTTTGGTTTTCTTAAAGAAGTCCCCGTTGGCGGCTGCCTGGACATCTGCCCCATTCTCCACCAGCAGGGTCACCAGCGCCATGTTCCGCCTCTCGATGGCAATGTGGAGCGCCGTCTGGCCTATGGGGATGAACTGTTGGCTTTGTGCTCATCAGTCACTCTGCCGGGGCGCCTGGGCGGGTGTTCGGGAAAGGCCGAGGGTGGGCAGCAGCTGCAGCAGGGGACGAGGGATACTAGGCACCCTTTCAAATCCCCATTGAAGAACACCAGGCCTGCATCTCCAAAGAGGGGCAGAAGCGGGGCTAGAGAGTCCTGGGAACGGGGCAACCAGCCTGGAATCTGCAAGGTTCAAATGGCCCAGGAGCAAAGAACAGTAGCATGCAGAAAGGTGGTGACTTGCAGACACAGGGGACAGGATGATAGATGGGGACCATGGGGACGCTTGCAACCAGAAGACACCAAGCAAGCAGTTGGGGTAGACAGGGGTCCCCAGGTGCAGCAGCTGGCACAGGGAGTGAGGCGTTCAGAGGCTGGCTCCAGGCATCTCGTGGGCAGAGCCCCAGCCTCCTCCTCCTCACCCTTGTAGTAGCTGTCCGTGTAGCTGGCGTTGACCAGCTCCTGCAGGCTGTTGGTCTGCCGTGCGATCTCCAGGAGCAGGGGGATGGTGTCGTTGTGCCCGTCGTGTAGGTTGAGCATGGCTTTGAGCAAACACGTCTTCCCCGTCTCCGGGTCTGCAAGACAAAGGGAAAGGCAGAACCAGCCGGGCGGGGGGGCTCCCTCCCCGGGACCCCACCCCTGGCAGGCCCAGGCCCCACCTTTGAACTCGCTGTCCATGAGGTGCTTCTCGCTCTTCTGCAGGAAGAGCAGCAGGCTCTGCAGCTCCTCACAGTTGTTCTGAGCGACCGCTTCAAAGATCCTCCTGCGGTCGTACAGCACCTTCTCCAGGCCAGCTGGGGCAGAGTCCCCGGAGAGCTGCCTGTAGGTGGGTGGGAAACCGCTCTGGGCCCAGGCTGGGCTAGCAAGGGGCCACGGGTAAACCCAGAGGCAAACTGGGACAGGAGGACTAGAGACGTGAAAAGATGGGTGGTGACCAGAGGCTCTAGGGGAGGTGGTGGAGGTGGGAACAGGTGCATTGGGACCACAGGGCACTTGTAGGAGAGTAAGTGATTCTAGGTGATACTGCAAATGGCGGGTGGGGTGTGGGGAAGGAGCGTGTGACATTATACCCTTTACAAGAACCCCAGGATGGCACGGCGCACAGCGAATCCTCATGAGAACCATGCCTGCAGTCACGTTGACACTAGAACAGAGTATGGCTGCCCCCATAGAGTTCTTGAGACTGGCTTTTTCTTATCTTCCTCTTTTGACTGTAGTTGATAGAGCAAGTTTGGTCCCAACCAACAAGTGATGTGCAACAAATGCACCAGAAGTCTGTCCACATCCTCCCTGGGCTCCCCATTGCCATTCATCCTACTGTGTGGGGAACTCACCCGGAGGGAAATGTGATGAGGGTGATGGTCCCTAACTTATTAACAGAGGGAATCTGAAAAGCTAGTATTCCACGGTAGGAAAGTCACCGCTTTGGTAAGCAAGAACATGGTCCTAGCTGAGCCCAGGTGACGTGGTGGTTGTGTGTGGGACTGCGGACCACAGGTTGGCAGCTCTCCAGGAGCAAGGCTTAGCCTCCTACTCTCACCAGGGGGCAATGATGCCCACACACACAAAAAGAACATGATCCTGCTTTACATAGGGCTCCCACAGATTCTCCCCTAACAGCTCTGCTGACTTAAAGTGAGCACGTGGTTGATTACAGAAGGTCTACAGAAGCAGATCTCCTTTTACTCTCGATTCCAGGCCCCTCTGACCTTCCCCCAGTGCAGGCATTAGGTTTCCTCACCCGTGAGCTCAGGAACCTTCCTGTAGCTACCACCTATAGTTTGTAACTACTGAATATGCATGTCTTATGGCTACCTATAAATATCCCAAGACAGTAAAGATTCCCTCTCTTCTCCCAGTTCTGCATGGACCATTGAGAAGGGCCGAGATGAGCGTGCTCCCATAAAAATGTGTCTGACTCCCTTCCTGTACACTCTCTCCTATCTTTCCTATCCTCTATGGCTTTATTATGATCCTCATATATTATAATTGCACAATTGCGCCTACTGACTCTTCACTTTTTTTTTTCGACTCCTCACTTTTTATAGGCTGATTTCCCCTAACACGTCTGTCCTGCCCCTTCCTACCTTCCGAGCCTTGTTTGGGGCAAGCTTGCCCTGATGGTCTTGTGTAGTTGGTTGTACTGAATGCATTCCTCTCTGATGTTATTCATGTCATACTCTTGTCTGAGGTTTGACTGAAAGATGATCCCCAGGGATGAGTTCAGTTCCAGACTTGAAGGGTGTCTAAGGGCCACTGTCTGGGGGTTTCCCCTCGCCTCTATCAAGCCTGAAAGTCTGACTGTTCTGATGTGTTTGCTTGCTTTTTGTTCTCTATCTTTTTTCCCTCCCTCACTGTCCAGCGCTTTCTACTATGATCTAATCACAGTGGTCAATAGCAGTAGCTGGGCACCATCTAGCTCTTCTGGTCTCAGGGAAAACTGCAATTCTACATAGCCAAGTGGAGGGGCAGTGAAAAAGAGGAAGACCCTCACCCAGATGGACTGACACCCTGGCTAAAGCAATGGGCTCGGGCCTAGGGAGAACTGTGAAGGTGGTACAGGACCATTCAGTGTTTCGTTCTGTTGTGCTTAGGGTCGCTTTGGGTCAGAACAGACTCCCTGGCACCTAATAGCAACAGCAGCATTCATCTTCTGTGCTCATGGCTTCTTTCCCTCTCTGGCTTTCTTCACTCTTCTTTGCCCAGAACAGGACAAGGCCAATCGTGGCATCTTAGATGACAGCTCACAAGCTCTTAAGATCCCAGAGGTTACTCGCCAAAGCAGGATGTGGAGGGCTGTCTTTGTGGATGATGACCTAGAGGTCACCCGAGGCTGGGGTCTTAATTCCCTAAGCCCAGAAGTGTTAGATCTTTATAGAAACAGATTACAGATGGGTCCTGAGATGGGTGAGTTCCAACTGGTTGCTTAGTGGTCAACTGTGCCACGTGGTCCCTTCCATATGAATTATAACCCATTGTCAGCCAGTTGATTGTGACCCATCCATACACTCAGTAGGGTTTCCCAGCTATTTCCATCTTCCTGGGAGCAGACAGCCTCGTCTTACTCACAAGGAGGAGCGAGTAGATTTGAAGTCCCGAGTTGGCCACTAGCACCCCGATGCTGATCCCCGACAACGCCACCAGGGCTTCTAAATCTGAGCTACAAAACCCAGGCCGTGCAGCTGATGCTGAGTTACAAAAGCAGACGACCTCATCTTTCTCCTGCAGCCTAGCTCATGGGTTCGAACTGCTGCCCTTGTGCTTCGCAGCACAGCACTGACTCAATGGCATCACCCACATTCCTACATAAACTTGAGTTCATAATAATGTATCCATAAGGAGCCATGGTGGAGCGATGGTGAAGTGCTCCACTGTTAACTGACAGGCTGTTGGTTCAAATCCACCAGCAGCTCTCGGTGGGAGGACGATGTCGAGGTCTGCTTTCATAAAGACCCCAGGCTGGATATGCTGTCAGTCAGAATTGTAACCCACGTACTGCGCAAATGGAAGATGTGACCAGGAGATACAATGTAGGGGGCAAGGGACTATATGGGAAGCTTTTGCACACTTTTTCTGTAAACAGAAGGCCACTCTAAAAATAAACTTTTAATTATTATATGCTATCCGCCCATCGGTCTAGGTGACTGTCGGGAACGCTGACATAACAGGGGGTGATGACCTCTGTGCCATCCCTCTAGAAGTCCCTGCAGCCACCACCACACCCTCCAATACTCCAGCTACTGTCTCTCTGTCTGCTCTGGAGCTGGGGCTCTGGGAGCAGCTACCTGGAGACGTCTGGTTGTGGGGGGTTGGTAGGCCCCCTCATTCATGACACAGTGGTCATCATTGCTCCCTAGAAGTCAGCCTAACCTGCTTTGGAGGAGGGAAGGCGGATGTCTTCCTCCCTAGGCTCATTCTGTCCTCTCTAAAACCAGCCTGGATCCAAGTTTCTAGACATAAATGTTGTGCATCTGGACACATAGAAATGAGCCAGCATCCCAGAACCACAGGACCATCTGTTTGTGTGCGGCTACTGACCACATGGCCCCTGAATGCCCCATCGCTTCAACTCAATGGTCGGCTGTCCAGAGGCTGGCCCAGCGCGTGGTTCCTCCTCAGCTCTGCCCACAGTCAACTGAATCCATTAGGTCCCTGGCAGGGAAGGGAGTGGGCTCTGAAGCAGACTTACCTGACACCGACAGGGCCATCCCCAGCCCCTGGGAGGATGACAACAGGGCTGACTGTGATAGCTGGGCAGAAGGCACCCTGGCCGTCCTCGTAAGAGTTGTCCATGTGGGAAGCCTCCTCAGAGTCACCCTTCCCAAAGAGCCGGGGTCGACTCTTGGCCTTGAGGATGGGCGGCTTGTCTGGAGGTGACTTGGAGTTAGGAGCCTCTTGAAGTGGGTCCTCCGACTCCCCAGAATCTGAGCTAGCCCACTTCTTCATCTTCACCAGACCTTCTGTGGCCCAAGAGCCCACCTATGGGCAATCACAAAGGTGAGTATTGACTTTCTCTCCTTGCACAGACCCATGGGTTGCCTCCACCCCTCCCCCTACCCTCAGGACTGGAGCTTTCAAGGGTGGTGAATAAGCTGGGATGGTTTTCACCCCAGGGGGCCTGGGTGAGCAGGGCCAGTAACTGCTGGCAAACCCCCAGCAGGGAACTACCAGGTTCAGTGGGATCTGGCTGGGTCAGTTCTGTTCCCTGGACTGTAGTAGCCTCATCATCAGGGGACAGAGGATACCAGTGTCTGCTCTGCCCTCTGCCCTCCAGAATCCAGGACTGCTTCTGAAAAAAAGCAGTTCCAGTCATCACTGTGCAGGAAGGGAGAGAGCTCAGATACAGACCCTTCCAGTCCCCATTTCTCTAGCAAGTGTGGGGAGATCATGTTCCAACAGTGGCTGAAATCTGGACAGTAGCCAGGAAAGGAACGGAAGGCTTCTTAAGCCTGGAGATTTCAGATGTAAACTCAAGGCAAGACAAGCCTAAAGCACACAGCTGGGTCAGAGCCAAAAAACAGCTGCCGGATGCTCGGGTCCACGAAGAAAGGGGAAAAAAGAGGCAGCCCCACAAACAAGTGACTGATGATGCCTCTCTCTCTCCCTGCCTGCCTGTTGTTCTGCTTTCTGGAGGACCCGAGTCTGTCTCTGAAGCAGACCTCAGGCTGAAACCCTGTGACAGGATGTGGTTCCAGTTGCAGAAAGCCCCATCTTTCACTGCTCATCCATGGACTCATCCCATCAGCTGGGACTCATCCACTGCCATGCATGCATGAGACACAGGGACGAGTCAGGCTCCATCTGAGACAAGAATGAGGGACCAGCTGGGACTGGGAGACCATCGGCTGCTCAAGAAAGCTTCACAGAAGAGGCGATGGATGAACTGGACTTAGAAGGGGACAAAGTCAGGCCAGGGAAGAAGGAGAAGAGAAAGTAGTGGGCTGTCCAGAGATAGATGGGTTAAAACCAGATAACTGTTTGGTCTTGGATGCCAAGGGGTAGAACGGCTGGGAGAGGGCACGGGAAGCTTCAGAAGCAGGAACATGTTCTTCAGCACCCTCCACAGAGAACTTCCTACCACGCACAGGGTGCAATGAAAACCCAAATGGTGGATGTCTTGAGCATCTGCAACCCACAAGGCACTGTTGTGAGCACTTGACCTGCCACTCATTTCATTCTCCTGGGGGTCCTGGATGTATTGTACAGATGAGGAGACAGAGCAGGTACAGAGCAGTCAAGTTACTTGCCTAAGGTCTCTCATAAAAAGTGGCTTTGAGCCCAGAGCAGGTTGGTGCCCTCTACCTCTAGGGAGGACACGAACATTTTGTTGGTTTGCTTATGAGTTTGTTCATCTGCTTATTGACACTGAACTCAGTCCCAGGCCCCGAAGCAGAGTCTGGAAACTGGTCAGACCAAGCACTCCCACCCCTGAGGCCAGGGAGCTGGGGCCTCTGCCTTCCTGACCAGAAGTGCCCGCCTGCTCAAAAAACATCCCCAAAGGCTCAACGCCTCAAAAAGAAACATGAAGGGGCCCAGGCCAAACCCCATGCCTGGCATCCCCCCTGGAATATGTACCTTCTCTATTTGGACACAACTGACTGCGAACTCCACAAAAACTCACTCTCTACCTAGCAGTTCTTCATAGCTTCAGGACAGAATGCCTGTTGTTAGCAGGTGTCTCATGAACCGTTCAGCTATATTGTTTGTTTTTACAAAAGTTTCCCTCTTTCTCTGACTGGCCCAGATCTCACCAGATCCAGTCCACACAATGGAGCCCATATGACCCTGCCAGCAAACACAGACAGCATCGCGCTGGCCACCCCTGACACCCTGCTGGAGACCAGGCTTCCCCCCAGGGTAGAGGGCGGGGCAGGGTCAGTGAGCCCATTCACTCTAGCCTTCCCTGTGGGTTTGCTCTCAACATAAAGACATCCCCATTCCCAGCGGACCAATAAACACCACCCGGATCAACCAAGAAAAGATGGATATCCTCGTCATGAGTTTCACTCTGCTTAGATCCATAACCAACACTCATGGCAGCAGCTGAAAAGAGACCCAAGGACATATGGCATTGGGCCAATCTATTGCAGAAAGATCTCTTTGACGTGTTCGGGAGCCGAGATGTCACCTTGAGGACAAACTAAGGCTGATCCAACTCGTGGTTTGGAGCCACCTCATCAGAAGGAAGACGGAAGAGGTGATATTTTGGAATGGTGACCAATCTTGACTATACCACGGACAGACAGGGAAACACACATCCCCTGTTTCAGAAGAAGGACAACCAGTACGCTCCTGAGAAGCAAGGATGAGGAGCCTTCCTCTAAAACACTTCAGACACGTGGTCAGGAAGGACTAGTCCCTGGAGAAAGACATTGTGTTTGGTCAAGTCGAAGGTCAGAAAAAAAAAGAGAGAGGCCCTCATGGAGAGGAATGGATGCAATGGCTGCCACACTGGGCCCAGCCTGGACTGGGCAGTGTTTCATTCCGTTGTACAAAGGGCTGTTATGCGTTAGAACTGGCTCACCAGTCCCTGACAGGAACAACGAGAAAGGAGGGCAGGAACTGGACAGGCTGTCACTGCCTGGCATGTGATCCCCAGCAATGCCCTGGACATCTGTGCTAATGAGGCACTACCAAAAGGGATTTCGGCAGATGCTGGGGGCTTTCTGATGGCGGTGAGGGTTCTGTTTCCTACAGATGCACAAATGCATTAGTCTGGACTGCAAGGAGGTCCTGATGAAAAGGTTCTGTCCAGCACAAAACTGGCTTCACCTCTGGATCTTTCTCAAGCCCTGGGGCCAGGAAAAACAGTGCCCACCACCTAGCAGCCCAAAGCACCAATCGTTCAGCCTCCTGCTCCCTGCCCGTGGTTTCCTGGGATGCTGGTCCAGGACCGAGCCTGAACAGAACATCATCCTCTAGAGGGCCAGAAAGCAGTGGGCTCCCCAAATCACAGAGGAAGGACTAGAGGGGCTCTGTCTAGAACAGAGACCATGATGCATGGACAAGAATCCAAACTCCTTCCTCCCTCCCAGCCCAAACAACGCTCCCTCCCTCCACAGGGAGAGCCCCCACGCTGAAAACCTGCAGCCACAAACCACGCCATCAACGGTAGATACAGCCCCTTCCCCCAGGCCCACCTCCACTTCATCCAGAAGGACTCTGGCTCAGGAGCAAATAAGGAACTCATCAGAAAATAACCCCATTCACACTCTATGCTAAACGATGAGCCCAGATATGCTCACCGTCATGGACACTTCACTTAAGCCTTGGCGGTAGCCGCTGTTCGCATCTCCAGTTTTTAGACGGAATAACAGCCCGTGAGAGTTTAGCCAAACAGACTAGAACCGCACAGCTAGAAAGTCCGGAGGGCTGGGGCTGCACCCAGACAGCTGGGGCCCATGACCCAGCTTGGGGTGGGTGGCTCCTTCGGCTGTTCTGACAGCTGAGATTCTGGGTGGGCTATCGGGCAACCCAAGGGACTCACCAGCAAGCTGCAGGCACTCCGGACCCAGCAAGAGGTGGGAGCTGGCAGGCTGTGGCCCCTTGATGGGAGAGCTGGTCAGTTTGGGGAGCAGAGCTGCCTCCTCTGCCTCTTTGAAGGTCTGCCGTAGCCCCTCCCCAGGCTGCTCCGTTGCAGCAAGGATGGGCTGTGGGCGCACTCTGGCACGCAAAGAAAATGTTGCCAGGGAGGGCAGCTGCTGCTGTTGCTTCCACTTAGAGTCCCCGAGGAGCCCATCATTTTTGCCCTTTTTCAGAAACCACTTAGCCACAGCCCCGCCTCCAACCATGCCAGCCTGTAGTGCACTTTACCAGAGGCAGGCACCGCTCCAGCCAGCTGGATCCATGACCTCCTCCGTCTGAGGGCTCCCAGGCTGGCCCCTGTTTGAAGGGACGAGAGTCAGCTCAGCAAACACGTTTTCACAGTCGGAGATGTAGAAGCCAAGGCCGTGGCGAGATTTGGTTTTCGACACGTAGGAAGGACAGAAACAAGCGTGTCAACTCTCACACGGTCCTGGGCTGGTCTTTGTGCTGGACCAGCCACCAACGCTATGTGATCTGAGACCTTGAACCAGTCCCTGCCTCTCTGTGTGTCCAAGGCCGGGGTGGTGACTGAATGGGGCAGGGGAGAGGGCAGAGGGATCTAGAGTCTGCCAAGACAAGGTCTTTCTCCACTGGGGTCTCTCAGAAACAGAAAAGTATTTAAGTCCAATTTCCTTCTCCTAGCCCAACCCTCTATCCTTAAGCGATCTCTGACTTATATTATTTTGGGTGCTATCAAGTCACTTGCAATTCAGAATGACCCCCAGCCCAATGCACTGAAACGCTGCCCAGTCCTGTGCAAACTCACAATTGTTATTTATTTCAGCTCAGGCCTGGGGTCACTGTGTCCACCCATCTCCTCGAGGGCTCCTTCCTCTTTTTCACTGCCCATCTATTTTACCAAGCTTGATGTCCTTTTCCAAGGATGGGTCTCTCCTGATAATGCATCCAAAGTCTGCCCAGCCTCACTTCTTTTTTTTTTTTTTTTTTTTAGGGCATCACTGCCCTGGTGGTGGGAGTAGGAAGCCCATCCTTTGCCCCTGTGGAGCCGGAATTGCACCTCCATCCCCGTGGGCCGCAGTCCCACGCACAACCACTATGCCACCGGGGCTCCGCCCAGCCTCACTTCTAAGGGCTATTCTGGCTGTATTTCATCCAAGACAGGCATTTGTTCTTCTGACATCCATGGCACTTTCGATGTTAATTTTTACTAGCACCCTGAGTTAGAGGCATCAATTTTCCTTCGATATTCCTCATTCAATATCCAACTTCCACATGCAAACGAGATGATTGAAGGTAGCATGACTTGGGTCAGGTACACCTCCCTTCTCAAAGTGACGTCCTTTCTCATCAGCAGTTTTAAAAGTCTTCTGGCTGAGCCCCAGTGGCGTAGTGGTTGTGTGCAAGATTGCGACCCACAGGGTTGGCGGTTCAAATCCAGCAGCAGCTCTCCAGGAGCAAGGCTGGGCCTCCTACTCCCACCAGAGGGCAGTGACGCCCCCCCAAAATTGTTTTTCAGTCTTCTGCAGGAGATTTGCCCAATGCGATGCATCATTTGAGTTCTTGACTGCTGGTTCTATGA
The DNA here is from genome assembly GCA_004026705.1 of Nesogale talazaci. NCBI lineage: Eukaryota > Metazoa > Chordata > Mammalia > Afrosoricida > Tenrecidae > Nesogale > Nesogale talazaci. Next base: position 19,289 of record PVJH01025451.1, read on the forward strand.
GTCTTGATTGTGGGGACAAGCAAAATGAAATCATTGGACACTTCGATCTTCTTCCCATTTATCATGATTCTACTCACGAGCTCAATTGGGAAGATTGTGCTTTTCTTGACATTGAGTTGCAATCCATACGGAAGGCTACAGCCCTTGATTTCCTCAACAAGTGCTTCAAGTTCTCCTAATTTTCAATAAGCAAAGTGGTGTCATCTGCATACTGCAGGGTTTTCATAAGTCTTCCTCCAATTCCAATGCCACCTTCTTCTTCATTGATAATTGCGGGGGGAAAGCCAGCCCCCACAACTAATCGTGGCTTCAGGAGGTGCAATTGTATGGCTAAGATATATAGAGATTATAATAAAGTCATAGAGAACTAGAAGAGATGGGAGAGTCCAATAAAGAAGCCATGCACATTTTATGGCAACATCCTCACCTCCTGGGTGGCCATGATCTTACCTGCCAGGTACGTGCACAACATGGAGAAGAGGCGCGATTGGGCCAGGTTTATTGCTACCAAGGCTTATATCAATTGGGGGGGCGTGATTACAGGTAACCACTTTTCACGGGAAGGGGTTGCACAAAAGGTACCACATTAATGAGGGGGGAGAACCTAAGGGTATACACACAATAGGAAGGAGAGGTATTGGGGGGCACACTTGTGACAAGATGGGCAGACCCAAGATTCATGATGGCAGCCTAACCTTGATTGCCCTTCAGCTGGAGACTTTCAGGGGAAGAAACCCATTGTCCTAACAGCAGGGAGTAAATCCTACCTATTGTGGTAGACTAGGCATTTGCATGGCTGGAGCTTTCAGGGACATTATCTCTAAGCATCTGACCTCCCACCAGGTGCTGGCAAACAGCCTCTAACATAACTTTGGGGGAGACAGTTCTGGGGAATGGTTTTATTATACTCCCACAGATAGTCCCATTTCTCCAATTATTTTCCCAGCAAACAGATTGAATACATAAGGAGAAAAGATACAACTTTGATGCACACTTTTCCTGATTTTGAACCGCACAGTATTCCCTTCTTCATTTCAAACAGTTGCTGCATGAAGTATTCTGGAATTCTCATTCTTCTCAATGCTATCCATAGTTTGTTATGATCCACACCACTGAGTGCCTCGCATAGTCAATAAAACACAACTCAACATCTTTCTGATTGACTCTGCTTTCAGTCTCAGTTTCATCTGCTGTCGGCAGTGACATCCCTGATTGCATTTACTCATCTGAATATGGCCTGAACTTTTTGCAGCTCCCTGTTGATGTATTGCAGCAACCATTATTGAACAGCAAAATTTTACTTACATGTGATGTAGTGATATTGTTAGGTAATTTCCACATTCCGGTGGGTCATCTTCCTGTAGAATGGGTACAAATATGAAACATTCATAAGTGGCTGCTCAGAAATCTGTCTTCCAAATTTCTTGGCACAGAGAAATGAAAATTTCCAGTGCTTCATCAGCTTGCTCAAATGTTTCAATTGATATTCTGTCAACTCCTGGAGTCTTGTTTTTAGCTAACACCTTTAGTACAGCCTGGACTTCTTCCTTCACAAACTTTGGTTCTTGATCCTATGTTACCTCATGAAATGGTTGAATGTTGAGTACTAGGTACTGGAGCTCTGTGTATTGATGCCCCCTACATCGCTCAATATTTTGTCCATAAAATCTTTCAAAATGACAATTCGAGGTTTGAACTTTTTCTTCAGTTCCTTCAGCTTGAGATATACTGAGTGTGTCCTTCCTTTTTTTGTTTTCTAGCTCTGTCGGCACATTTCAGTTGACTTCTTTGACTTCACTTTGACTTCTTGAGCTCCCTTTGGAATTTCCTGTTTAGTTTTTACCTAATCCTAATCTTCCATTTAAGCTAATGTATGGTCAAGAGCAAGTTCAAATTCTCTTTTGACATCCACTTTGGTCTTTTTTCCCCCTGTATTTTTTAGGACTGTGGGAGTGACACAATTTCATGTCAACTTGATAAATAAGAATGAAGGGGTGAAGTTTAGCCGGCCGATCGGGTCACAGTTTAGTTGATCCCTCCCTTGTGGGTATGGCCTTCTTATGAGGATTCTGGGACTTCCTCTCTTCTACCCTAGAAATGCGACACACAACTCTTTCTCTCTTTCCCATTCCTGTTGACAAGTCACATGGAGCCATGCTGATGACAGCTACTGCCATTGAGCCTACAGGACTTTCCACCCACTGGTCTGTGAGCTTCGTGCATTCGGCATCATTGCACGTGCTATGTGAGTCTGAAACAGGATTCATGGGCTAATATGACACTTACCTGCTAATATTGAACTTATGGACTTGATCTGGACTGGGTTGGGATGTTTTATTGATGCATAATTACTTCTTGATATGAAGTTCTCTCTTACATATATCTGAGTGTCTCTGAATTTGTTTCTCTAGTCAACCTGTACTAACACAATGACCTTTTGCTTTCTTCATGTATGACAATGTGCTTGAGGTCACCTCACAACTCATCAGGTCATTAGTGCTCAATGAGTCAAATGTATTCTTGAGGTGTTCTCAAAATTCAGGTGGGATGTATTGAAAGTTGCATTTGGCTCTTGTAGACTTGTTTTCATTTCATGAACTTCAACCTGAACTTAACTATAAGAAATCGACAGCCTGTTCTACAGTCAGCCCCTGGCCTCATTTTGTCTCCTGCTAGTGAACTTCTCCATCATCTCTTCCCACAAATGTAATCGATTTGAATCCTGCGTATTCCATCTGATAAGATCTACATGTATGGTCACCATTTATGTTGTTGGGGATAAAAGGTATTAGCAATGAAAAAGTCACTGCCATTGCAGAAACCAGTCAGACATTTTCTCTGCCACCAAAACCATATTGTCTAACTATTACTTTTTCCTCTTTGTTCCAGCTTTTTAATCCCAATCACCAATAGTTATCAATGCATTTTCCTTGCATATTTAATCAATTACACCCTATATGTCTCCTCTGGCAATTGGTTCTGACAATGACAAATACAGTAATGTTGGTTGGTGCCATCGAATGGGTTCCAAACTACAGAGACCTATGCACTGCTGGTCCTCCACCATCCTCCCAAGAGCTGTGATGTTTAAGCCATCACCGCAGCCACTCTTCAATCCATCTCCTTGACAGGATCATCCTCTTTTTCACTACCCTTCCACTTCACTGAAGCTGGCGTCCTTGTCAGTGAACTGATCTTTCCTGATAACATGTTCTCATCTAGGGAACAGTCTGACTGTACTTCTTCTAAGACATGTCTGTTATGTTGGAAGTCCAGGGTACTGTACTTTCAATATTCTTCACCACACCATAATTCAAATGCATTTTCCCCCAGTGATTTTATTGGGGTTTCTTACAGCTCTTATAACATTCCATACATCACCTGTATCAAGCATATTTGTACACATGTTGCCATTTTCATTTCCAAATATTTTCCACTTGAGTCCTTGGTATAAGCTTCTCTTTCCTAGCTGAGCCCTGGTGGCGCAGTGGTTGTGTGTGGGACAGTGGCCCACAGGGTTGATGGTTCAAATTCAGCAGCAGCTCACCAGGAACAAGGCTGGGGTTCCTACTCCCACCAGGGCAATGATATGAGAGAAAAAAAAGTTCTTCTTTCCCCCTCCCTTTTTTTTTTATAAATCATTCTACTGGGGGCTCATACAACTCCCATCACGATCCATACATACATGAATTGTATGCAGGCCACATTTGCACACTTGCTGCCATCATCACTCTCAAGACATCCTCCCTCCACTTATTTCCCCAGTACCTGCTCCCCATGTTTCCCCTCCCTCACCCTTCACCCTCCCCCATGAACCCTTAATAATTTACAAATTGTTATTACTTTTTGATATTGTGCACTGTCCGATGTGTCCCTTCACTCACTTCCTTGTTTCCCATACCCCAGAGAAGAGGTCATATGTAGATCCCTGAAATCAGTTACCCCCTTCCACTCCACCATCCCTCCACCCTCCCGGTATCACCACTTCCACCACTGGTCCTGAGGGATCATCAACCCTAAATCCCCCATGTTTCCAAATCCAGTGTACATTCCCTGTTCTAGCTGGATTTGTCTGGTAGAATTGGGATCATGATAGTGGGTGGGAGGAAATACTTGAGAACTAGAGGAAAGTTGCATATTTCATCATCACTACACTGCACCTTGACTGGCTCATCCCCTCCCTGTAACCCCTCTGTAAGGGGATGTCACTTCACCTATTGATGGGCTTTTGGTCCCCAAGCTGTACTCCCCCTCATTTATATAGATATAGCTTTTAGTTCTTTGATGCCTGATACCGAATCCCTTTGACATTTCATAGTCACACAGGCTGGTGTGCTTCATCCATGTGGGCTTTGTTGCTTTTGAGCTGGATGGCCGCTTGTTTACTCAAGCCTTTAAGACCCCATACACTATATCTTTTGATATCTGGGTACCATCAGCTTTCTTCACCACCTTTGCTTATGCACACATTTGTCTTCAGCGATCGTGTTGTGAAGGTGAGCATCATGGAATGCCAATTTAATAGAACAAAATGTTCTTGCACTAAGGAAGTACTTGAGTGGAGGTCCAATGTCCATCTGCTGTCCAGTATATGCATGTTGATCTATTTCCCCATCATCATATATAAATATATTCACCTATGTATGTGCCTGTATTCAGACCTCTATAAATGACCTTTACGCCCCAGTTCTTCTTTCCTCTATTTCCTTTTACTTTCCTCTTGTCCCACTATCATGTTCAGCCTCCATTTGGGTTTCAGTATTTTCTCTCTCAATCAATCCCTATTGGACCTCTCATACCAACCCTGTCCCTGATTTTGAATTGCTTCTTGTTCCCTTATCTCTGGGCCGGTCAACATCACCTCCTTTCCCCATCCTCCCCAACTTCCATGTTGCTCCCAGAACCATCAGTCCCATCATTTTCACCTCCAGACTGTTCATCCAGCCTATCTTATCTAGATAGACCTGCAGAGATAACAATATGTACCAAAAGAAGGAGCCCTCAGATGAAGCAACCAAAGAAAATAAAACAATGATAACAACAACAATTTTAAAAAATCCAATGTCATATATATAAAATAAAAATAGTAACAATATAAAAACCTGTAAATAATTCAAGGTCTGTTCGTTGACCTCCAGGAGTGTCTCCGGGTTGAGTCAGATGGGGTGCCACACCCTGGGGTCAAAGTATATCCTTGATACTCCCTCAGGAACTCCATGCTCTGATGCACACCCTTAGTGTTTTGCCATGGTGTGGTTGGGTCAGACAGGGTATAATCCTGACCCTGTTTTTCCATTGTTGACCCCGAAGGGTCTTGGGTCAGCAAGGGAAACCGTATTTCATAGTGGAGCTGACCATATGATCCTCTCTGTGCATGGACTGGTCTGAAGAGGAATATTGTCCTCAAGGCTCGGTTCAAATGCATTTTTTAAAACCACAGTAAGAGTAGCTAATATTCAGTAAGCACTTACCATGTTCTGGGCTCTGAGATAAGCACTTTTATAGGCCTTATCTCATTAGATCTTTGCATCATTCCATATGGCAAGTACGATGTTGTCTCCATCTTGTGGTCTCCACAGGTAAGGAAATGAAGTGTAATCAGGCTAAGCAACCTGCCCATGGACAGTGGCAACTCTCCTAATCTTAATTTGAGTTCCCTAAATCTCATGCTGAGACCTAACTCCCCAGACTTCGGTATCTTGCTCTGCACATTTTAGATGGCTCCCTGGAGAGAGAGGACTCTGGGGTCCTCCATTCCCCTTCTCTAAACCTGGGTTGGCTCCAACTCATGGTGACCTTACATCAGGGGTTCTCAATGTATGGGTCGCAACCCCCTTGGGGGTCAGACGACCCTTTTATAGGGGCTACCCGATTCACAGAGTAGCAAATTTGCAGTTATGAAATAGCCATGAAAATCATTGTGTGTTTGGGGGAGGGGTCAGCACAAGATGAGGAGCTGTGTGAAAGCGATGCGGCGGTGGTGGCATGAGGGAGTCTAAGCACCACTGCCTTCTATGCCCCAGAGTGAAGGCTTGCCCGGATCAGGGCCGTTTTCATGAGCACTGTTATGTTTGGGTCCATTGTTGAGATGGGGGCAGGGTTTCTCTTGAGGGCTTCTCTTCTTCATGCCGACCCTACGCTTGACCAGGCAGGGTGTCCTTTTCTGGGAACTCGTCTTCCCTGACAATGTGTCCAAAATGGGCAAGTCCACGTCTGGCCTGCTTTGCTTCTAAGGATTCTGGTTTGGTTTTCTAAAACGGACCTGTTCGTTCTTCAGAAAGTTCACCGTATAGATTCCACAGTCTTTTGCAACACAACTTAAAAGCCTCGATTCTTCTGTCTTTCTTCTTCGTTGCATGTGAGGCCATTGACACTGTCGCGGCTGGGGTCAGGCACACTCGAAACATATGCAGAACCTTCAAGAAATCTTTTTGCAAATGTGCCCCGTGTGATGCATACTCTCCCTGCTCTCAAGTCCAGGCAGACTCGGGGCCGCCCTGTGGGACAGGATAGAACTGCCCCCTGAGTCCCTGAGACTGCAACGGAGTACAAAGCCCTGTCTTCTCCACACAGAGCTGCTGCTGGTTTCAAACTGGCGGACACACAGATGGTGGACCAATTCGTAACCACTATGTCACCAGGGCTCCTAGTGCAATGTAGGTTCTGAGTTGTTGCTATGGAAGTCTTCAAACAGCCCTAGCATTACTAAATTGGTTTGCTAAAACCCATGCTGGGCCAAGACCTCAGGCCATCAGTGTGACTTTCTGGGCCAGCACTTTGGAATGTGGTGTGCTTGAAATTATGTAATGACGTACTCATTAAAGCGTTTTATAATGAGATCATGCTTCGATGATGGCTGATAGCAAGGGATATTTGTCTAAGCTGGGGTCTGATGGGACATGAGGCAACTTGGGTCCATGGGTCAGCAATGGGAATGTGGCGGGCAGGGTGCCGCCACTGGAGGAAGAGGCTTCACCAGCAGTTGGCTGGACAAGGCTGGCGTGCCAGAAACTGGCAGCCATGAATGTCACTACTGCCCACAGTTGTCTGTATGCTTCTAGCGTTGCCGCCAGGGGGCACGTCCACGTAAACTGAACTCTTCACCTGGCGACGGAAACTGGATAGTGGATTTCTCACTACTGTCAGGCCAGAAAAGGCCTGGTGACCCAACCTCGGAACTGTCAGAACCAGGTAGGAACTGGGCTGGGTGAGTCCCAGCCCCAGAATGTAGGGCAGGCACAAATCCCAGAGGCAGCTGGGAAACAGTGAGCTAGCAGGAATACGACCTTCCTGTCTGTGTTTGCCCTTTGTGTCAGTTTCCCTGGTACCCACCTGATTCTGCAAGACCAGCTCTGATGGAAAGGGGTCAAGATTCTCCAGACGGACGGGTAAAGCACGAACTGAAGACAGCGCGGGCTTCCACTGAGCCCTGGAAGGCTGGAGCTGTGCCCTGCAGAGTGGCGACTGAAGCAGGAGGCAGCGGACAGGTGGACGGTCAGTGAAGAGGCTTCGCTGCACTGCACCCTGGCTGCCTGACCTCAAGCTGATCGCTGAACGACTAGGTCAGCTGGATCTCCCACAAAACGGCCTGAACACCTTCCCTGCCTCCTGAGTCACAGGATTTCTGGGTTCTGGGTGTGAATGGGCTCTGAGAACCCGTAAACCCCGGGGAAGACAGGAGGGGGGAAGGAGCTTGCCCGTGATTTCTGCCTAAGAACCTTGTCTGCCAACTGCTAAGCTATATCCGGCCATTAGCTTTGATTTGTGACTAATTGCTTTTTAACGAAAAAAACAAGATTTGCTGAATGTCTCACGACTCACACACACACACTCACACACATACGTGTGCGCACGCACACCCACACACACAAAATCTGCCAACTTTGAAAGACTTTGAAAAGCCTTGTCTGGTCCCGCTGTCAGAACTGAGGGAAAGGCCGGGGCAACTGTGGGTTCTGCAGGGCAAGCCTACAAAGAGTCATTGCTGTTGATTCTGGACCATGGTGACCATAGAGGACAGAGGAGTGCTGCCCCCATAGAACCTTCTCGAGGCTGTCAGCTCGATGGTAGCCAACTGCCATGGTTGTCTCCCAGGGATGACCCCGTGGTTCAAGCCACCACGTTTGAGTTAGCAGTTGAGTTCCTAACCCCTGGGCCACCAGGGCTCCTTTCTAGGCTGTGCAAGAGGCAGATGAGATGGGTCCTGACACAAGGAGGCTGGAACTCCCGCCGGAACAGATCCAGGCCGGGCTGCAGGGCCAGGAAGCCATGCCTCCCGTGAATGTTGAGTGGAGGCCAGCCAACAGTTAAACTCTCAAGGCAAATGTGCGACCAGGAGACAGCCCTGGGCAGATGGTAGCTGATTTGAGCCTTGATTGTGCTGAAGGGTTCGGCTCTGGGAGGGCAGAGGCCCGGGAGGACAAATGACAGGGAGCGTGCCCTTGACAGGCAGCCAGTCCAGTGAGGAGAAAAGGAAATGTACGCCAGAAGCCTCGGCCATACTTATGCATGCAAAGTCTAGGGCCAAAGGAAGCGCCTGGTTTTCATGCTTTGGGTTGCTCTTGCGGCAGCCCAAGGTTTCAACAGAGCAAGATGCTACCTGGTCCTGGTCTTCTTCATGAGCATTGGCCTGCTGGAATCCATGGTGGCAGCGCTGCGGGCTTTGATTGGCTTCCAGCCTAAGGGACTCATCTACCGGCACAGTATTAGATGAGACGAGGTTGTGAGGCAGGGAGGTTGCCGTGGCTCATTTTCAGAGTGGGTTTTTAGGTCTTGCTTTGTCCTCGCTCTTTGTCTGGACACTCTGCCGAGACCCATTGACTACAGGTGACACTCCTGGGATCTGAAACGCTCGTGGCATAGTTTCGGAGCAACATGCAAGCCTCTACAGGCAGAACTGACAGGTATGGTGGAGGTGGAGGTGGTGCTGGTGCTGGTGTTGATGAAGGTGGTAGAGGTGGTGGTGATGTAGTAATGATGAAACATGCCCCTTTCCTCCAGTTCTTCAATGCTTCCTCCCTCCCACTACCATGATTCCAATTCTACCTTACAAATCCGGCTAGACCAGAAAATGTACACTGGTACAGATAGGAACTGGAAACATAGGGAATCCAGGACAGATGAATCCTTCAGGACCAGTGGTGAGAATAGCAATACCAGGAGGGTGAAGGGAAGGTGGAGTGGAAAGGGGGAATGGATTATAAGGATCTATATATAATCTCTTCCCTGGGGTATGGACAGCGGGGAAGTAAATGAAGGGAGACACTGGACAGTGTAAGAAGTGGCAAAGTAATAATAACTTATACATTATAAAGGGATTATGGGGGTGGGAGAGGAGGGAGGGAAGGAAAAAATGAGAAGCTGATACCAAGGGCTTAAGAAAACAAGCGTGGGGGAAGATGGCGTGGCGAGGCAAAAAAAAAAAAGAAAAGAAAACAAGCGTTTTAGAATGATGAGGGCAACAAATGTACAAATGTGCTTGACATACAATGGATGGATGAATGAATTGTGATGAGCTGTATGAGTCCCCAATACAGTGTTTTTTTAAAGTAACAAAATGTGTGCTAGATTTTTTTAAATGAAAAAAAAAAAAGAATCAGTCAGGGTGCAGTATAACACCAATGAAATATACTTTTCTCTAGATCATTAATGCTTCCTTCCCACCACTATCATGACCCCAATTCAACCTTCCAAAGCTGGCTAGACCTGAGCATGTACAGATAAAAGCTGGAAGCACAGGGAATCCAGGATAGATAAACCCCTTGGGACCAATAATGAGAGTAGAGATACCAGGAGGGGAAAGTGGAGAGAGAAAAGGGGACCGATTACAAGTATCTACATATAGCCCCCTCCCTGGGGAAAGGACAACAGAAAAGTGGGTAAAGGGAGACATCAGTTAGTATAAGACATGAGAAAATAATAATTTATAAATTATCAAATGTTTGCAAGGGAGGGGAAGGGAGGGAGAAAATCAGGAGCTGATAGCAAGAGTCCAAGTAGAAAGCAAATGTTTAGAGAATGATGATGGCAACAAATGCACTTGGCACAATGGATGTATGTGTGGATTGTGATAAGAGCTGTATGAGCTCCCAATAAAATGATTTTTAAAAAATAAATTAATACTAGCTTTGTGGCCTTGGGGAAATGATGTGTCTCCTCTGTTTCTTCATCCATGAAAGGGGAATTACAGCAGTGGCCACCTGCTAGGATTACTGTGAAGGTCAAAGAAATTCATGCAAGAGTTTGGATCCATTGCTAGTAGGTAATGGGCACTTCCCATGTTGGCTGTGGTCATTAGGAATAGACCAAAACTTCCTTCGATGTCCCCTGCCTGAGGAGTGATTCGTTCCTGCCTGGATCTTCGTGATTTTCCTTTTCTGGTGATGGGAGTTCAGCAGCACGTGGTAGTAGGGGATAGACCTCCCCACTCAGTACTCTCAGCAGATGCTCAACAAATGTCAGGCGCCCTGGGGCTGGATACAGCTGAAACTTCTCAGCCATGGTATGGATTGCTTGCATTGGTCAGAATGAGCTAAGTTACAATGTGACAACACATAGCCCCGACTCTCAGTGACTTCAAACATCGAAGGCTTTACTTCTCAATCACACAACATGCTCTTCACTGGTGAGGGGTCTACACTGGGCTGCCCTCACTCAGGCCCCAGCCTGACAGAGCCTCCCCTCTCTGGAACACGGCAGGTGACTTGTGGCAGAGAGCAGGGAGAGGGGGTAGAGGGTCAATTACATGTTGACTATAAAAGGCTTTTGCCCAGAAGGACCACGCTCTGTTTACGTTTCACCAGCCACAGCACACGTAGAAAAGTGCGACCCTACTATGCGCTCCTAAGGTCAGTGGGTGAGGCTGGGTTGTGTAGAAAAACAAAGCCAGTGACACTCAGCAAAGTGTAAGAAAGATCTTTATATCGAGAAATCAATTTGCATTGAGGAAGCAGCTCAGCCCAGTCCGACTCAAGTCCATGGGTCAGATGCCAGCTGGGGGGTCTCTCCAGACGCACACAGCTGTCCGTTGAGGAAGGAGGAACTTAAAGCAGAAAGCTGGGAGATCACAGGTCGGAGGGTGCAGAGCCCTGTGGATCCAAGGTCGGCAGGAACACGGCAGAGTGCTGACAACTCCCAGTGTCGGGGCCACATGAGCTACAAGCCCAGAAGCCTGACACAGGAGTCAGCCAGCGGGAAAGAGAAGCGGAGCAAGAGACCTGTTCTCCCCAGTCTCTCTCAGTAAAAAGCCACGCCCCCATGGAGGCATCACCAAGCCTCCTGGTTGATAAGTTGGACCCCATCCATCAGAAGTTACTGGTGTCGCCAAGTTAACCATCACAATCAGGGCACTGGGGTGTGATCCTCGTCGCCAGGCAGCAGTCCCGCCCCTCACTGAGGGGCCCGTTGGTCGTGAACATCTGGGTACCTCCGGGGAACGTGTGCAAACGCAGTGAGTGGCTGGGAAAGTCAAACTGCAGGGCTGTGCTTTGCAGTGACCCTCTTCCCCGGGCAGAGAGGTATGCATTTTACTAATGAAAGGGGACGGCTCTGGAAGAACGAGCTTTACTGTCTGAAATCTAATCAGTGGAACCAGGCAAAGTCGTTGGATAGCATCAGGACATTACATGACTCCTAATATCCGATTTCCAGAGAAACGGCATAACTTCTCCCCCAAATTCATGGCTGCCCGGGTGAGTCAGGACTGCCTGCGCCTGGGATCATCCTTCGGGAGTCTGGAAGGAAACACTGTGGTGGTGGTCCTCCCTTGGGGCCAAGCTATGGAAAATCATGGGGAAGGTGTAGCGTGCTCTCGGATCCTTACAGGGATGCCCGCTTGGGTTGGAACCCATGATGAGGCAGCAAGAGAAGACCCAGGACCTCCAGGGTAAGGGGTTCTTTCTGGCTCAGTTAGCCAAGATCCCCTTGACAGGAGCTAGCCAGATTGCATCCCTTCCCATCGAAGGTGTCCTGGGCTGTGCAGGGGCAGACGCACACTGCTGCACAGAGGCTTCTGGCCACGGCCCTGGACAGTGGTGACCACACAGTACCGGTCTGCCTTTGCTGGGTGCATCCACCTACCTCTTCTTCCCTGCTATGTGTCTTCCAGGCAGGTGCACTGTGAGAATCTAAGGCACCTCCAGTGTCCCAGGAGGGGATGAGGAGTAGAGGTCACGCACACAAGGTCATCAGAAGGCTATTCCC